>JAOUZG010002972.1:321749-338333 GCA_026289955.1 Argiope argentata
CATGAATCAAAAATACTAATTTAAATACGTCGTGCCTTTTGTTTGGGCACTCATGCATATATGATTAATTCTCAGCTGTCTTATGACTACAAACATTTCCATACTAAATTATTATTTTCGAAAGAAATCGTTTTGAAGAAAGACTGAAATTAATTTTTAAATTAAATAAACTTCATTTTTGGAGAACTGATGCCTTCTTAAATGATATAGATGAAAATAAAAAAATTAAAATCAATTTTCTTCAAAAGATGTCCATTTTTTCTATAAGAATTAAGATTTAAAATGTGAAGGCATTAGAAAAGTATTATTTAATCTTTAGGTTGCGGGAACCGAAATTCGGAAAAGTTACTTTGAATGCGGGCATTCAGTGAAGAAAGATAACAACTGCTTTCCCCTTCCCCGTGGTGTTAATTGGTCATCTGTCCTCTCCGTTTTAACCAGGTTGCTTTTTTGCGGTTTTACTGCTTCTGGCCCCCTAGAAAAAGCTTTTTATTGCAGTTTTTGTTTTCTTTTTCTGGAACATTTTTTTACTAATTGCGTATGAAAGAGTAATGAATTAAATTTTATGTTATTAAATAACTTGTAACTCAAATGAATGCGTCATAGTTATTTAGCACATAAACAAATTGTTGTCAATTTTTCAATCATATTTGTGATTAAATAAATTTTTCAAGCCTTACTGAAGCTGTAAATTTAATTCTTATAAAGTTTCTTCCGACTAATTTATCTTTATTAAATGCAACAATTTATATATCATGTATAAATGTCGTAATTGATTTTTTTTTTGAAAATATTTTCATTTCTTTGCACAAAACACATATAACAATCCTTTGATATTTTGTAAATTAAATATATCTGTAAAATAGCAGGCGATTTTCTGCTATTTTGTAGATTTGAATTTTTTAAATATGAATATATTGAGCTATAAAATCGGATATAATTTTTATTTCTAACATATTTCGGACGGTTTTTAATATAAATTACTAGTAACATTTCTTTGTTCTACTGTCGCTTCTTATAATTTATAGTGATTTTTTTCCGAGAATTTCAATTACTCATAACAATGTCATATTTCTGAAAAGTACGCTTTATTTTCTAAACCATCAATAGCCTATTTAAAACGAATTTTTTATACATAAAAATTTATTAATTTGTAGGTAATCACCAGATTAAAGAAGGTTAATTTAAACAAAGTAAGATTATATATGGTTTACTTAGAATTTGATATATAAGATTTCATTGCAATAAAATTATACTAAAAAGTAGTTATTAAAAAATTCTTAAAAACCTTTAATAAATAAGGCTAGAATTCTAAACGATCAGCATTTCTTATTAACTACAAATATTTTTGCAAGCAGATTATTTAGATTATCTTTCAGAAATGCTTAAAATTAAATCTAGAATTCCTGCCATTTTTACGCAGTCACTTAATTTATTTGGTTTCAGTACAAATATTTCTGGAAAAATTTAAATGTCTAGTAACTTTTCAGTTCTAGTAACTTTCATTAAAATGAAGGAATAAAGATTTTAATATTTATATAAAATATAAAATAATCATTATATAAAATATAATGACGATTCGAAAAAACCCCAATCCGAGGTTCAATTTATTTTTTCTGCACTATGACAAATTTGGATCAAGGATGTAACAAGTTATCTAGGACGCCGATAATCTTCACAAAACCATTCCATCAAAAATGAAATTTCAAATAATTCTTGATTAAATAATTTATCATTTGAATAAAATTATAAACGGATATTAGAATAAAATTTTATTAAATTAAAAGCAAACTTATTCGTGAGCTCTTATCAGTGTTACTTTAAAAAAGGTCGCCAAAGAAGGGTCCACAAAACTCACTAGCGCCAACAGTGATTATAACTACAGCTGGACAAAACCTCCTGACCCTAAGGGGTGTAGCACAAAGGGAAAAAGAAATTTTAGAGGCAATTACGGTTCGCTGGAAATTCAAATGGGGGAACGAAATCCAAACTCGTTGCTAGTACAACAGTTGTAACGACCCGTAAGAAAAGATAAAAAAGTTCTTTCTAAAGCACTTGTACCGCTCGTAAGCTAGAGGTTAAAATAAAATTTCATTCAGATAATTTTCCATTGGTTTTTCAAAGTGTGTTAAATATGAAACATAGTAATGTTCAAAACTCCTATTGATTAAAATTGGTGCGTGTGTAAAAGGTTTACTGAAAATTAGCAAATGTTTTGTGCTTGGGAGGTCTGTCCTTCATTCACCCTCTTCGCGGGTTTACTGCTCATTTTACTTCCTTTTATGATTCCATTTCCGGGAAAAACTATCTGAAAAAGAGGATCAATATCTTTCTTTTAAATAGGCAATAACTTAACACATGCGGAGATTTGAATAGGTTTTTTTCTGCGCGACTCTTTCTGATATTTGCGGTTTTATTTTATTTTCGGCTTATTGCATCTTTAAAAACTGTAGTTTTAAATAAAAAAAGCAATTGTTATGAGAATAATTTTATTTTATAATTTACTAAATTTGAAATTGATAATTTTTAAGAATCTCTTTTTTAAACCTCTGGTGAATATATTTGATTCATTAATCTTGATTGTGATTATTGTAAATTTCAATTCAAAATGTTCTCAAAACATAATTTATCTGACTTAATGTCAAAGAAATAAATGAAGTTAAAATAAGTCGCAGGAGACTATGCGATTTTATACAAAAAAGAAAGTTCATAAAATATTCGGAAAATGTGTTTAAATGACATTTGGATGGACACTAGGGATTTTTTAACTGATTTAAAATTTTATTCCTGGCAATGATATTAATTATTGAACTTGTCGCTTATTGTATAATACCATTTGTTATAATTTGAATTTTAATGCAGTTTTACATCTTATAAGTCTTACTTAGTTATTATTTAATTGTAAAATCAAATTATTTTCTTCTTTATTTTTATGAACACAAAAGAACATATGCATTCACTTAATGATAATGCATTTGGAAATTTAACCCATAGAAAAATTGTAAAAATGTTAAAAATCCAAGCCCTTCTACGGTAAACTTGTAGAATAGTGTAGTAAAATAAAACTATTAATATGAAAAAAATTTAAAAAATTATTTCGTAAAAACCTTATTTTTCTGGAGCTTACGAGAAGCAAACTTTGTATTGGAGACATTTTACTATGAAGAAATGTGTATGATATTGGCAGGGTAACTAATTAATATTTTTATTCATTAATGGTTATAATATATTTTAACACTCTTTTTTTCGATACTATGAAATCGGACCAGTTTTAGTTATTCTTAAAAATACACATGCACAAAATAATAGAAAAATAAGAAATAAATTCATCCCATATAAAAATTACTCAAATATATACATTTTTTTTTGTTTTAGGTAATAAATCTTTCACCATAATTTTGAGAAATAATTTTACCATTATATGAAATAAAAATGTTTTAATAGGTTTAAATTTTTTTTAAAAAAAAGTACAAAAGATCGGACACATTTAATTTATGACAGCTAGAACCTCATCAAAGAAAAAATTATAAATATATTATTTAAGCAAGTTTTATGCAGTGTTATACATAACAATTGAATAACGATTTCCAATTCCCACACAGAATGGCTGCGTTTTGAAATTATAAGGTAATTTTAATTTTTCTTAGAAATAGAAAAAAAAAGAATGATCTATTCTCACAAAGCGGAAATACGACGCAATAAGCAACAGTGACGCTGTTCCCAGGTGGCTGGAATTAATTTTCCTCTACTGTCCAGAAGAGGAAAACAATATCTTTACCAAATTTGTGACATTTAAAAGTAGCAAATGTAGCAAATATTAAACAATGTAGGAAATGGAGAAATTTAATTTTAAAAAATCCCCTTTCAGAGCATTGGATAAATATATTACTTCATTCTTTCTTTAAAATTATATTTAAAACAATCATTTTAGAAAAAAAATAAGGTTATATCTTTTTTAAAAAAATATTTTTTTAGGAATACAAAAAGCCGATAAAATGAATATAAAATTAGATATGCTTAGAATAATCCATTCATCTAATGATTATTTCTAATTCTATACAAGAAAGGAATGATTTCCTTTATAACGATCTTTGAAATCACATCCATAAAACTATGCATTTTGTATGAGAGATATTTACACGAAAGCTTTCTTCTTTTTTTTCCTTCAAAATATGTTTAACAAAAATGAATATAAAACCTCTTAATCGTATAATGCGTAAAAAATAACCTACTTAAAAAATTATTAATATAAAATTAATCAAGCCCCAGTTAATGCACCATGAAACCTTATGATAAAAACTAAACAATGCTTCGTTGTCAAAAACAGCAAAAAATGAGATAGAATGATCAAAAACTGCAATTTGAAATTTAAGTAAATTAATCGCAATATTGTGTTGATTTTTCAGTAATGTTAATTTTACCTTGGACCACTGAAAAATTTATTGAATAATAATAAAAAAATGTATTCGTAATTCTTAAAAATTAATACACGATAGTCTTATTTTTTAATGAATGTGCCAAAAAGACATTGAAGAAACCAGTCGAATTCAATTTCATGCACGATAGTAATGTAAAATCTTAAAGTTGGCTGTAGGGAAATGTGTTGTGAGTGAAAGAGGAATTAAAAAAATCGTGGATTCCTTTCAATTTAAAATCGCAAATTCTCACAATTCCCCGTATTGACAATATGCTATCTCAAAATGGCTTGAGCCAACAGCTTTCAAAGAAAAGAAGGGTATCCGGTGATCCTCGACCCTCCCGGGGGAGGAAAGGAAAGCCTAGAAACACAAAGCATTCTCCCCTTGTTCCCTCAGGGTGCTGTCTCCTTAACGGGAATAAAGATAAAAGGAGAAATCTGTGAATGGATTGAGAAGTGACCTGACTGGTTATTCTCGGAATAATCGTAACAATGAATTGCATATCACTGAAATCTATCGGAGCAGCGACTTCTCACTTTTCAGTGAAGTCGCTGCAAAGTTATAAATCACAGCAGCACTGATAGTGACCTTGACTTTCGAATATTCGCATTTAACAATGCGCTATCCGATAAGAGTCATTTTCAACTGCCTGTAACATGAGATTCTGAGATGGTTCAATTTTGTTTCATTTTCTGGCACCATCTATTGGTAGAATTTAGAACTAATGTAAACATTTTAAAGAAATGACATTTATTTTCAATTCAACTTTTTCAGAATAATCCAATAAATAATTAAATAAATATTGTTGAAAAATATTTAAAAAGTAAGCTGAAATAAATAAATTAATTCAAACACGTGTTTCTCACATTAGTAAATTAATTATTAATTATAATTAATAAATTTTAAATTGAATTATAATTAATAATATGATTGAAATAACAGATATATGGAACAAATAAATAAAAATAGCAATAGCAAAATTATTTGTTACTCAAAAATAGGTGGATTATGCATCTCTAGATCACTGACATTTGTGATTTTTTGATATTCGTTACGTAATAACAGTTTCTAAAATATTCGTCATCCCTAGTTTTAATCATGGCTGTTGGAGATCGGAAACAGAGAATGGAAGAAAAAGAAAAACAGAGACAGTATGAACTGGAATTAGCGAGAATCCAGGCTCAGTCTAAAGTAGAAGTAAGTGAAAGTTCACAGCTATCTGAAAATAACGCTAAGAAAAAATTTCATCTACCAAAATTAGAGTTCCGAAAATTTTCTGGAAATATTAAAGACTGGTTGCCATTTTGGAGTCAGTTCGAGCATATTCATAAAGATGGCGACATAGCTCCAGAAAACAAAATTCAATATTTAATTCAAGCCACTGTTTCTGGATCTCGTGTTCGGGAGATTGTGGAAAGTTTTCCGCCAACGAGTGCCAATTATTCCAAAGCAGTGGAAAGCTTGAAAGCTCGTTTCGGTAGAGATGATTTATTAGTAGAAGTGTATGTCAGGGAACTTCTGAAATTAGTAATTTCTGTGCATAAAAATGAGAAGTTTTCGATGACATCTTTATATGATAAACTGGAATCACATATGAGAGCTTTAGAGACTTTAGGAGTCACGACGGATAAATGGGCTTCAATATTATACCCAATGGTAGAATCCTGCTTTAATGAAGATTTCTTGAAAGCTTGGAATCGTCATCCTACATCTTCTGCTTCTGCTAATGCCGAGGAGAGATTGAGAAATTCAATGCAATTCATAAAAGCAGAGGTTGAAGGCGAAGAGCGAATAAACTTGGCGATGTCGGGTTTTGGATTAAACGAACCTAAGTGTACACAAGGTTACAAAAAGAAGCAATGGCAGAAAAATCCAGCCTTTTGTAACAACATTCCAACTGCTGCAAATTTGTTGACGACAGCATCAACTATAGCTGTATCCAAGTGTATATTTTGTGATGGCAAACGTAAGAGTTCTGAATGTTTTTTGGCTCAAAAAATGAGTTTTCAGGAAAGGCAGAATATTGTTAAAGAAAAACGCTGTTGTTTTGCATGTCTGGGTATCGGACACGCAGTTAAAAATTGCCGAGCTGCTTTAAGATGTCTTATTTGTTCTAAAAAACATGTGATATTGATGTGTGATAAACTGGATACAAAAAAGACTGAGAAAAATGAAGAAAAAGCGCCAGTTAAAAATAACGTCAACATGTCTAATTTAAATGAACATAATACCAGAGTATTTCTACAGACTTTAAAGGCAGTGCTGGTTTCTGGAGATAAAAAGAAAGACGTAAGATTACTTTTGGATTCCGCATCACATAGATCTTACATTTTAAAAAATGTTGCTCGAGAGATGGGCTATACTTCCCTTCGACAAGAAAAACTAACACATTCACTTTTTGGAGGTGTTTCCAGCAAACAGATTAGACATGATTGCTACAAAATATGGTTAAGGGATTTAGATGAAACATTCGCTTGTAATTTTGATGCATTGGATCAAGACAAAATTTGTGAAGATGTTCAACCCGTTTGTTACGGATCTTGGGTAAGAGAACTGGAAGAAGATAATATTATTCTATCTGACGTAAATGACAGCAGCGGATCGATTGATATACTTATTGGAGCCGATATTATGGGAAAATGTTAACTGGAAAAAGAAGAATGCTAAAATCTGGTCTTGTAGCAGTTGAAACCCATTTAGGATGGACATTAATGGGAAAGGTACCCGTAGAAGAAACCCCAAAAGAAAGCTCAAATTTGGCGATGACTGTAACGTCCCTGTTTGTCAATGAGCTTGATATATCTAATTTATGGCGATTAGACTTGATTGGAATCGATGATCCTATTGCAAAGAAGTCCAAGCAAGAAATTGACCTTCGAACAAAAGAACATTTTTAGAGACTGTGAAAATTAATTGTGATGGGCGGTATGAAGTTAGTTTACCTTGGGCTGATGACAAATCCCCGTTACCTGATAATTTACACTTAGCTCAGAGACGACTGGAATACACTACCTCGAGACTTAAGAATGAGAATTTGTATCTGAAATACGAAGAAATTTTTGCAAGTTGGCTCCAAGAGGGTATCATAGAAGAAGTTCCACTAACTGAAGTCCTTGGTTACGGAAATTATCTGCCTCATCGACTTGTGCTGAAACCGAGTAGTGCTACTACTCCAATTCGACCAGTTTTTGATGCGTCGGCACGACTCCCTAACTACCCGTCGCTTAATCAAGGCTTGGAACGTGGACCAAATTTGATTGAATTGTTGCCTGACCTTCTGTTACGTTTTTGAGAGGGAGAATTCGGGGTGATTGGAGACGTTAGAAGAGCTTTCTGTCAAATAAGCATCCGCGAAGAAGACAGAGATTTTCTTCGTTTTTTATGGTGGGAGAATGAAGAGCAAAATAAATTGAAGTATTTTCGACATACCAGAGTGGTTTTTGGTGTAACATGCAGCCCTTTCCTGTTAGCCTCAGTGATTGACTATCACATTAGAAGAAGTGAGGAATATGACGTTAAATTCAAGGAAAAGTTGGCTCGAAGTTTTTACGTTGATAATGTTGTCACCAGTGTTGATAATAATGAAGAACTGAAAAGATTTATACAAGAATCAACAACTCTTATGTCCAAAGGAAGATTTGAACTTCGAGAATGGGAGTATTCTGGTCAGTGCGAAACTAAGGAGCAAGTAGAAACACACGTTTTGGGTTTATTATGGAATAAAGACTCGGACGCGTTAAAAATTGACATGAGTTAGATGAATGATGTAGACACTGAAAAGGTTACTAAACGTAACATATTATCTGTAGTTCACAAAATGTTTGATCCATTTGGTTTCATATCTCCAGTGATGCTCTGCCCGAAATTAATGCTGCAGAAAGCGTGGAAAAAGGGGATAAGCTGGGATGAAGACATAAAATGCGAGTTGCGAAAAGAGTTTTTGATATGGTTTCATGAGCTGACATGTTTAAAAGATCTAGAAGTGCCTAGATACATTAAAATAACTAAAGAAAATCTCAGTAATTGTACTATACATACGAGGCATATTCGGAAAGTAAGTACCGTTTTTTAATAAATAGAACAAAACATTTTTTTTCAAACAAATTTTATTATTACATGAAAGACCAAACCTTAAACTATTTTTCTACGTAGTTTCCACCAATGTTCAAACACTTGTCGTAGCGAGTGACGAGTTTTCCTATGCCTTCCTCGTAGAAACTTGCCGCCAACGATGATAAACACGACTGCACGGCATTTTTAACCTCCTCGTCGGATCCATAGCGCTTACCACCTAACTCACGCTTCAAATGCAAAAACAGGTGGTAGTCAGATGGTGCCAAGTCCGGGCTGTACGGCGGGTGGTCAAACTGCTCCCAACCAAACTGTTGGATCAGTGTTTGAGTGGCTCCAGCAGTATGGGGCCGAGCATTGTCATGGAGCAACACGATTCCTTTACTCAGCATTCCTCTGCGTTTGTTCTGAATTGCTCGCCGTACTTTTTTTAAGGTTTCACAATATCGTGCGGCATTAACTGTTTCACCTCTGGGGAGAAATTCTGTGAGCAAAACCCCTTTCCTATCCCAGAACACAGTGCACATGATTTTTTGTGCTGACGTTGTCGTTTTGAACTTTTGTTTTTTTGGTGATTGTGTGTGCCTCCACTCCATTGATTGTTGTTTGGATTCAGGCGTAAAATGACGAACCCAAGTTTCATCACCAGTCACAATTTGTCTTAAAAAGTCCTCACCCTCATTACTGTACCGTGTGAGAAATGTCAAAGCACTGCCAAGTCGCTTGGTTTTGTGACCATCAGTAAGCATTTTCGGAACCCATCGAGAACACAGCTTGTGATAGCCTAATTTGTCAACAACAATTCCGTACAACACAGTACGTGAAATTTGTAGAAATTCGTCTGAAAGTATCGTTATTGTGAATCGTCTGTTCTCTTTGATTTTTTCATCAACTTTCCGTATCAGATCGTCATTGACAAGAGAACGCCGACCACTCCGAGCCTCATCGTGAACATTTTTTCGACCTTCATTAAATATTCTAACCCACTTCCGCACCATTCCATCACTCATTGCGTTTTCACCATACACTTCTTTAATTTCACGGTAAATTTCAGCCGGTTTCACATTTTTTGCGTTTAAAAAACGGATAACAGAACGAATCTCACAGTCGGCGGAGATCAGTAATTGTCTTAAACATTTTAAACAAGCACAGCGAACTGGAAACACAACCTACAGCGTCCAAAATGGCGTCAGTTGAGAGTCAGTGAACAAGGAAGACTAGTGCGCATGCGCAGAACGCCGATCGCAGTGCTGCAGCGGCAGTATAATGAAACGGTACTTACTTTCCGAATATGCCTCGTACTTTCGTTGATGGTAGTCAAGATGCGTATGCAGCTGTGATATTTCTGAGGATTGAAAAAGAAGATAGAGCCGAAGTGTTTTTTCTGACTTCCAAATCTAGAGTTTCTTCGTTGAAAGGAACCACGATTCCAAGAATGGAACTTTTAGCTGCTGTTATTGGAACACGATTGACTAATTCTGTCATTAAAGCTCTACAATGGGAGAATATCAAGAGATATTATTGGAGTGATTCGACTACCGTGTTGGCGTGGATACAGAGAGACGATAACTGGTCGGTATTTGTACGCAATCGTGTAAACGAGATTCGAAAGCTAAGTGATCCCACATCCTGGAGACATGTGCCTGGTGAAAAGAATCCGACAGATTTGCCTTCGAGTGGTTCTAAAGCAAAACAATTCCTATCGTCAAAGTGGTGGCAAGGTCCTAAATGGATGAAAGATCCTTTTGAGTTCAAACATCTAACAGATGTAATTAATAATTCTTACGATGAAGATGATATTGAAAAGGAGAAGTTGAAATCCTCATATACATTAACAAATATTGAAATCTCCTAAAATAATAATTGGTACTACGTCAAGTTTTACAGATATGAAAGCATTGTTAGACTTATAGCATGGATTCTCCGATTTAAACACAATTGTGTGAGACCAAAAGAAAAAAGATACGGAGAAATAGTTGCTTCAGAATTCCAGGAAGCTGAAGAAAAGCTAATAAGCTTGATTCAAAAAGAATGTTTTTCATCTGAGAATGATGATCGACTTAAAACTCTGCGAGCATTTAAAGATGAGAAAGGCATCCTTCGATTAAAGACCAAAATTACCAACAGGAAAGATAATGATGCATTTTTGAAACCTGCTAAACTACCTCCAAACCATGAAGTGATTAAAAGATTGATAGTCTACACACATGAGAAAAATTGTCATGCAGATGTACAGATACTTTTGTATATTTTAAGAGAAAAATATTGGATTTTACAGGGAAGAAGAACTGTGAAACAAGTCTTGACAAGTTGCATTACTTGTAAGAGGTTTAACTCAAGAAATATGGAAACGATTGCCTCTCCACTTCCCGAAGACAGAGTAAAAGATGCATCTGTTTTTCAGATTACCGAGATTGATATGGCTGGTCCACTCTTTCTCAAAGAAAATAAAAAGAGCTGGGTGTTAATATTTACTTGCGCCGTATATCGAGCAGTACATTTTGAACTTGTCACTGCCGCTGCGACAGAAGCTTTCTTAATGGCGTTTCGAAGGTTTGTTTCGCGTAGAGGAAGATGCTCAACTGTTTATTGTGATAACGGTACAAATTTCGGTGGAGCAGCCAATGCTCTAAAGCTATTGGATTGGAAACAGGTTAAAAGACAAGGAGCTGTAAACGCTATCGAATGGAAGTTCAACCCGCCAACTGCTGCATGGTGGGGTGGTTGGTGGGAGCGCCTCATAAGAATTTTGAAAGATCTATTAAGAAGAGTGCTAGGAAAGGCTAGCTTGAGTTATGAAGAAATGTTAACTGTCCTAGCTGATTGTGAAAGCGTCATAAATTCAAGGCCACTTACTTATGTTACTGAGAGCGAAGCTATAAAACCAATATCACCGTCGATGTTTCTGCAAGACATTCAAGAATATAAACTAATAGATATTGATGCTGTCGATAGTAAATCCCTTACAAAAAGAATAAAATATAGACAGCACTTAATTAAAGATCTAAGGGAGAGGTTTAGATCAGAGTATTTAGGCACTCTTATACAACGAGTACAGAAAACACAGTCAAGAATTAAAATTTCAATTGACGACATTGTTTTGGTAGGATCTGATAACAAAAAACGCATTGACTGGATATTGGGACGCATTTCAGAGCTGATTCCTGGGAGAGACGGAGAAGTGCGTCTTGTCAGAGTGCAGACGTCGACTCATGAGCTGCTTCGCTCTATACAAAGGATATACCCATTGGAGATCGCAACCTCAGATGGTCCTCAATATTTGAAGAGCATAGAATCAATGGATCATTCCGAGGAATTCGACCATCTCAGTGGCACCACCATCCTTGAACACACACCGAAATTTAGTAAGCGTGGAAGAAGACTGAAAGTTCCAGAGAGACTAAATTTGTAGATTGTATTTACAAGCTCAAAACAGTTTTGATTATGCTCCATAATCAAAAGGTGGGAGGATGTTAAAAACGATGTACTGAAATGTTCGTTATTTTATTTTTATTACGCACGAGCTTTTAAGCATGAGTCATGTCGGATTTTGAGTGAGTAATGTGACCGGATGTATATATATATCATTTTTTTGAAAAAAAAATGTAATAATGTTTTTCAGTGTATGATTCTTTCTGTTAAAGTAAAGTTGTTCAGTTTTTTACGCTTCGAGTCGTTTATATTTTGCATTGAAAGTTTTGAGTTTTAACATTTATAAATAAATGAAAATATTTCAAATCGCTAATATTAAATAATTAAGGAATTTTGAAGCTGGATTTTTGCATTTACAAAATATAAATGTGAAACAATAAAAACATATTTTTAATTAATCATATACATTCAAATTTCTGTCGTACAAAAAAATAATAGAAAATACATTCGAAATATTTCAGAAGAAATTACAATCAGCATGCTATCAGATCGTTTTTTATTTTAAATTAATTATATACAATCCTATTTCCGTCACACATATAAATAATCGAAACTGCATTCGAAATATTTCCAACACAGACAAAATAACATTTGAAAGTAATCACAAAATAGATTCTTCTGCAGTCAAAAAATATCGGACCCAGCCACATCGCTGCTTGGGACAGATGTAATATAATAAGTTACTATTCTGAAGATTTTTCCCCTCTTAACTTTTTCCCTCTTTCCCAACCTAAGTTTTTAATAGACTGATTCAATCTCATAGGGAGCCACTGCGAGAAAGATCCGCTAGTGACGAATCCATCGCAAACTGTACTTTTCACAGGTAGAAACGTTTGAGAGAGAGGGGCACCAGGGATAACCATTGTAGCACACAAATATTGTACAATATTGATCAATATTTGCAATATTGTTTAATATCACATAATATCGCACAATATTATGCTACAGGATGTGCTACTTGAGAAGCATTGTCTTTTAAATGTTGAATTGTACCATAACACTTTACCCGGTTCAGCACGAGGGAAAACGTTGTCATTACTATTGTGCGTGCATGTGGATATCGGTTTTTCTTCTTCTTTTTGTTAAAAATAGTTTTTTTATTTAGTGAATACGAATAAATATTCTTAAATTACTTTTAATAAAAGTCTTATTTATAAATTGCTATTTCTCATCTTTTTTTATTGATATTTTTGCGGTTTACAAATTTGTTCTTGTGATGCATTTCATAGAGATAATATAATTTTTTTAGAAACGTATGCATTACATTGTGAATGAAGAAGTAATGTGATATTTATATTACATTAAATAATCTGTTCATAACCATATATCTAATATGAAAATAAAACAAATAATCTATTCCATATATGTTGATTCTTATTTTTTCATTATATTACTCTTGTTCTTTGTAGTTTTAAGCTAATGCATGTTAAATTCTTGTAACTTATACTTTCCAAATGGTGGTAAAGTAAAAGAAATCCATATCTGTTGTCATAGTGACACATTTTATAACTAAAAGATTTATTACCAAAATGGAATGTTTTAGTTTATCTTTATTTTTAAAAATTGAGTAAAACATCATTTACCTAAATTTAGAAAAAATAACTTTTTAAGTGGTCACTGTAAATATATCTTGATTTCACAATTAACTACTCCAGGAAAGTATTTAGATCTTTTTGTCTCTTGATTTTCAATTTATTTCTAACTTAAATGAAACTGACTAAATAAAACACAAAAGATAAGCAATATCATACATATCATAGTAGCATGATAGACATGGCATGCTGAGGAAGTCAGTATATCTTGTAATTTCTTTATTTTCAAGGCAAGCCTTTATTCAACAATCAGTTTTTTTATATGTATTCTGATTTTATTGAGATTATTTGAATTAAAAATTAATGTTTGATTGAAATTTACCTTACTATATTTCAATATAGTGTAATATATTATAAATTTCTAATGTTTTTAAATAGAATTTTTGTTACTGCAAGTTATTTCCTTTATCTAGACAAATAAAACGAACTACTTTTTTTACTTAACATATAAATCTCATAAATGAGTTATAAAAATATGATGAACCTTTTTAACGCATGAATTAAAACTTTATTTCAATTCATGTTTTATTGATAATTTCAGTTTATGTGACAAATTAATCATTCATAAATTATAGCGTAATTGTAAATATACTGTAAACGTTTTCATTTGATAAAGTTATTTATCCACCCAATTGAAGTTTTTTTGAAAATAAGCTGCATCTGTTAATGATTTAAAGTTGCAAAGAATTGTACAGTATAATCATTTTTTTAAACATAGAACTATTTATCCAATTTTTAGTGACATTTCGTAGAAGACTACATTCAGTTATATCAAATTATTTAACTGTAATTTCCGGCTAATTTAAGTTTTTTTATGCTGTTCTTCTAGGCGTACTTAATTTACAGTGGATGTTCCGGACGTCGCCAATTTGTTTACCTTTCATATCGCCAAATGTAACTACTGATATAATCTCCGCACTGAACATTTTATCTATATTAAAGAAAAGTTTCGAGCTTTATCAAGTAAATTTTACCCCCTGTTAGCTCGAAACTCGAAATTGCATAGGGACATGAAAATGTTTATCTTTACAGCCTATTTGCGTCCGGTACTCATGTACGCGTGCCCTGTTTGGGGCTACGCAGCTAAGACCAATCTGAAAATTATTCAACAACAGCACAATAGAGTAATACGTAATATTTGTAAAGCAACCTGGTACATGAGAACGGCGGACCTCATCAAAGCATTAAACTATAATTCCATCAATGAAACACTACGGAAACTTTGCATTAATTTTTTCAATTAAACGGATAATAATGAAAATGAAGCCATCAAAATTATACATAAATATACCCCAGATATAAAAATTAAAAGACCCCGAAATAGCACCATATAGCAACTATCTAAAGTAACTCCCAAAGTCTCATGTGAAAAAAAAGTGTTCAAATGATTGTTAATGATTACCGTTTGAGAAAAATGAGATCTTCGGATTATTTTTTTTCTCTGCACCCTCACCGACATGGAAGGAACGAGCGAAACTATAGCCAGCACACCCCATTAACTATCCCAACCCAGATACTAAACGTAAAATAAAGCTACCAGCTAATAATTATTAAATTTTTTCCCTCTCTTTCATTAACCCCTCAGTACTACACCATTATGTTATATTATCTTTTTTGACACTTTTTTCTAGCAAACCTAGGGACAGGAGATTATAGGCAGAACGCCCAGGCTCTCCATTAAAAAAACTAGTATTCTGGCAAAGTCTCATGTGCCAGCTACTCTCCCCGCTTAGAGCTTAACTCCCCATTGGTTGTTATAGAACAATAGTTCAGCGACAGCAATAAACCACTCAAATTTCCTCTACTCTCCGAACTGCAGACGGCACTCCAGCATACTCTCTCACCCTCCCACCTTGCCTGGACTCTGCACTGCTATTGGCTACAGCCACTCTCCCACCCAGACCCAAGAACCTTCCATAGCTACAGAGCAAAAGAGACCACAGAAGGATGCTGGACACAGAACAGGGCACTTCTTCCGCAAGGCTGAACATCGCCAAGAAAGAGACAGCTTTTGGAAAGAAGCGGGTGCTCCATAACTGGTTCAGTTAGAAGCGGATAGCGAAAGAATGATCATGATATGTTAACGGATTGAAAACTTTTTGGGGAGAAATATCCAGCAGGCGGTTCTAATCGATAATTTTTTTGTGATCAGTCGCGCATTAGAATATGCGCAGAGCTATCTTCTTTCTTTCACAGCATTTATGATATATGCAGATTTCTGAACAAACGCATGATATTTCCTTCAAATTACTTTTATTTTATAAATTCTGATATTTATGAATTCCTCCTCGTAAAGATAAAGAGTTTCTAAATATCAACAACTAAATATATATCTCAGATTATTGTGGAATTTGTGAAAAAAGTTTCAAAAGTAGCTCTGGGTTATATCAACGCGAGTTCGCAAATTGTGCAGACTTCTCAATAACACAACTTACAGTTACATTCAAATAATTAAAACTTTAAAAACGTATCTTTATTATTTGTCAATTAACTATATTAGTTAAGTTCTTACAATATATAATTTATTATTATTATTATTTCCACAAGAGAATACAGTTCGAATTTTGTCTGGAGCAAATAATATGTCTTCATTCCCTCAACAATGAAAACAATTTAATAAAGTTACAAAAAAAAATGGCATAATACGTCAAATCATTGCTAAGTACTTTGAAAAGAAAAATAACATTTTTATCCTTTTAGAAATTGTTTTAAAAACTCTTTTCAATTTCAATTTTTTAAATATTTTGCAATTTATTACTTTCATTTGGAGAAATAGTACATACTGACTATCAAAACAAAATGGATTATCATAGTTTTTACTGTTCGCATAAATTATTTTATTGAAAAAAATATATACTGACTTTAAACATGAAACTTCTAGAATCTTTAAACCTATTTTTACCTTCTTTTTTTAACTATATTTACAGACTATATGTAAGAACCTCAAAATGAAAAATTTATTTAGAACAAGATCGCTTTTTTACAAATAAATCAAAACATTCATTATAGTTTGAAGACTTTTCAACCCATTTATCTCTCTCTCTCTCTCTCTCTCTCTCTCTCTCTCTCTC
>JAOUZG010002972.1:338433-367159 GCA_026289955.1 Argiope argentata
ATATATATATATATATATATATATATATATATGATATTTTAAACTCTTAATTTAAACCCTAATTCATTTCCAAAGATTTATTTAGATAGTATCATCATTCTAAAATATTCTCTTATTTCTTGGTCCATTCCACTTGTTCTAGTTAATTAATTCAACAGAAGCTGGGTAAAATTGCTAAATCGGCTAAAAGCCACATATTCTTACGCTCAGTGTGAGAGATGAAAATTGTCCTGCCAAGCTCATTCCTTTAAAAAGATCTCTGTCTTTGCCTTGCCTGTTAGGTGTGTTTTTTTTTGGAAATCCACATCGAAATCTGATTCTATAAGCAAAGTGAAAAAAAAAATTTTTTTCTCTATCAAAATCTTGCTATTTAAGACCAGGGATAATGATTTCCCACCCCTTTTTTACAATTCTTAGAATGAAAACTTTTGTGGTTTAGGGATACATTTTAACGCGTTTTCTCTCTTTGCTTAGTTTATAGATTTATAAAAACTTCATGTATTTCCTTTTCTGATACTTTAAATTAATATTTTTAATATTCTTATATAAAATGTTCTTATTTTTAAGTTGAGGCAATGTGTTAAATACTTTCTTCACTTTGTCTTTTATTCTTTGGCATGTCGAGCCAATTTAATTATGATAAAAAAGAACAAAAAATAAAATAAAACTCTTGCTAATTACATTAAATAGATGAATAATCATACATTTCAAGTGTTTTATATTTTAAATACGCACAAACTATGTTTTATGTCACTAGATACTTCAATTTTCAGCCAGAAAGAAAGATGCAAATTCTTTGAGCCTGTTGTTGTTTTGTACAGCCGACCACCCCACCACCACTGAACGTAGCAGTTCTTTGAGGCTATGCCTTTCCCAATGAACCTTCTACATCCCTAGAAAATAATTCTTCAATTTGTATTTTCTTTGTAGATATATAAAAGAATCATAAACGAGTCTTTTTTTTTTCTCTATGAACTGCTTAAGATCATCTATTTGAAAAACAATTTATTCAAAAATTTCGAAGAGTGTTGTGGAAAATAATAAAATTTAAGGAGGAAAAAAGCAGGGGAGAAATGATTTCAGTGCCTAGGAGTTATTTTCAGAATGCATATGTAAAGAATAACTTCAAATAACAGTTCATATTTGATTTTATGAAAAGTTTTATACATAAGGATATATATAACATCATTAAAAAGTTCAGGGCTCTTTGGCTTCAAAGATATGTTTTAATCATCTTCTGAAACTGTTTCAATACAAAATAGAGCAACTTATAAATACTTTTTTCAATTTCTTTAATTTTTAATCAATATATATATATATAATAAATTGAAAAATATTTCACATACAGCAGTTTGATGAAATAAATGCTATTTAATACTGTGGTGCAACGAGTAGCAAAAACATTTTATTATTGAACTTGGAAGTTGCGTAACAACTCAACTCTACCTAGTGTATTGACTGGTGTTCGAAAGACTGGATATACCTTTAAGCGTTACTTCCGTTATCTCCTAAAATTTTATTTAAATGTTTTAAATGTAAATTAACTGTAAATATTAATGTTTATGTATCTTTAAACACAACACACTGGTAAACCGGATGTGATACTCAGGCATCAAAAATGGTTGATAATGGTGAAAACGAAAGTGACGCTGCAACATCGATAGCTCGAGTCAGCATTAAAGTCCCAGCGTTTTGGAAACCGGACCCAAAGATATGGTTTCTCCAATTGGAATCCCAGTTTCGAAATGCTGCAATTACGACAGACCAAACGAAATATGCTTATGTCATGAACTCCATTGATGCTGAAATACTATCCCAAGTATCGGACATTCTGACCAACCCTCCAAGGAGCGATAAGTACGTGGCTATTAAAGACAGACTCATCTCTATCTTTGCTGAAACTGAAACGCAAAAAACTCAAAAATTATTAACTGAAGTGGAATTGGGTGATGAGAAGCCGTTACAGTTGTTATGCGAAATGAAGAATTCAGCTTCGGATAAGGTAGGTGAAGCTTTTCTTAAAACTCTCTGGCTTCAAAGATTACCAACTGAAATCTCTAGTATTTTGTCCATCAATGGCGACAATTTGGCAAAATTGTCGCCAATGGCAGATAAAATGTGGGAATTAAAATCCAAGTCATATCATAATGTCGCTATATCTTCTTCTAGAGATGACAATATTTTAGCTAAACTGCAAGAGCAGATTTCGGAATTATCTCTAAAAGTTAATGAACTGAATAAAAGGCCTTTCTCTAGACGTCAACAATTTAGATCCCGCTCTAGAAGTAATTCTAATAGAAGGCGTAATATCGGAAACAAAACTATATGTTATTCTCACTCAAGATTTGGCGATAAGGCTTTCAAATGCTATAATCCTTGCAAATGGCCAAACAAAACCAACGTTCACTCACAGGAAAATTAAAGGACCAGTCGATTGAAGAGGCCAACGACTACGGCCAAATAAATTCCCGCCTCTTTCTTTTTGATAAATCTAGCAGAAAACAATATCTTATTGATACCGGGTCTCATGTGTCCATTATTCCACCACCAAAACCAAATAAGCTGTCCCCATCTGATTTTAAACTTTATGCTGCTAATTCACGTTCAATTAAAACTTACGGCAAACAATTTATTAGTTTAGATTTAGGCTTGAGAAGATGCTTCAAGTGGAATTTCATCATAGCGGATGTCTCAAAGTCGATCATTGGCGCAGATTCTCTTAAAACTCATGGACTGCTGGTCGATATTAAACGAAAGCGCTTAATTGACCCATTAACATCATTATCAGCCCCAACTAAATTAATTCAATGCCCATCTTCATTTCTGACACCCCTCGATATTAATAGTCTTGATCCAGATATACATTCCCTGCTAAGTGAATTCCAAACTTATCTTCTGAAAATATAGTCAAAAATAAAGTTACTGTCAGCCATAATGTTACTCATTCTATTATTACAAAAGGTTCGCCTATAGCATGTAAAGTTCGTAGATTGGCCCCAGATAAATTAAAAATCACCAAAGAGGAATTTGCCAACATGCTAGAACAGGGCATATGCCGTCCATAAAGCAGCTGTTGGTCTAGCCAAGAATGGTGAATGGAGGCTTTGCGGGGATTATCGTTCTTTAAATTCGGCTACATTACCAGATCGATATCCCATACCGCACCTGCATGATTTTACTCATCAATTAGAAGGCTGTACTATTTATTACACATTAGATCTCCATCGGGCTTACTATCAAATTCCCGTGGAACCCGCAGACATCGAAAAAACAGCTATCTGTACGCCATTCGGACTTTTCGAATTTTCTTTCATGACGTTTGGACTTCGCAATGCTGCGCAAACCTTTCAACGATTTATGCATGCAGTTCTACGAGGTCTAGACTTCTGTTTCGTTTATCTAGTTGACATTTAAATTGCATCCCACACTAAAAAAGAACATTTACACCATCAAAGAATAATTTTTGAGAGATTTCAGCATTTTCATTTACCTTAAACCTCAGTAAATGCAATTTCACAAAACCTGAAGTTAATTTTGTAGGCCATACTGTCTCTCCAAATGGTATTCGCTCAACAGATAAAAAAGTCAAAGCATCGAAGATTTTGAAAAACCTAAATCAGTCAAACAGTTAAGAAGAGTTTTGGGCATTATCAATTTCTATAGAAGATTTATTCCTCAAGCAGCTCAACATCAAGTGAGCTTATACGTTTATTTAAAAAGTAGCAAAAAAATGATAATCGAATCCTCAAATGCACTGGCGAAACTTCAAAAGCCTTTACAATTTCAAAAGAGTTATTGAAATCTGAAACATATTTAGCTCACCCCATATCATCTGCTAAACTTGCTCTCATGACAGATGTTTCTGATGTAGCATTGGGTGGAGTTGTGCAACAACTCGTAAATAATGCTTGGCAACCACTTGGTTTCTTTTCCGTAAGACTGACGCCAACACAAAGGAATTATAGTGCATATGATCGAGAACTGCTTGCTGCATATTCATCCATTAAGCATTTCCGATACTTTCTAGAATGTCGTGAATTTAGGTCCTTCACAGATCACAAACCACTCGTTTATGCATTCCGTCAGAATTTGGAAAAAGGCCTCGCCACGTCAACAAAGGCATTTAGAATTCATTGGTCAATTCACATTAGAAATGCAACATATTTCTGGTAAAGACAATATCATTGTTGATGCCTTATCTAGACGGGAGGAAATTAGAATCTCATCACAAATTGATTATGAATCCATAGCTAAAGCTCAAGAAATAGATACGGAGTTAAAGGAAACAATTTCATCGCGAAAATCTTCATTAAACATTGAAAAAATACCTATTTTTGGCTCTGATTTTGAATTGTGATATTTCAACAAAAGCTAAAAGACCATTTATTCCAGTCAATTTCAGGAAAATAATATTCCACAGTGTTTACGATCTATCTCATCCTGGAATTAAAGCAAGTGTTAAATTAGCTTCATCGAAATTTATATGGCCATCCATCAACAAGGATATTCGCATTGAGCAAAAAGTTGGTTAAAATTTCAAAAATCCAAAATAACTAAACATGCCCACACTCCATTGCAAAGTTATCCTACAGCAAGCCAACGATTTCAAGAAATTAACCTAGATATTATTGGTCCTTTGTCACCATCGGAAGGATTTCGGTATTGTCTTACAATAATTGACTGCTACACACGATGGGCAGAGGTTATTCCTTTACCTGACATATGAGCAGAAACAGTAGCTGATGCTTTATGGAAAAATTGGATTGCCCGTTATGGCATTCCAACTATAATTACAACAGACCAAGGTACTCAATTTAAGTCTCAACTGTTCGAAGAACTTTCAAATTTTTTTGGTTTTAAAAGAAATAGGACAACAGCATATCACGCACAAGCTAATGGTTGTATCTAACGCTGGCACCGTACGTTGAAAACCAGTATCATGTGCCATGAAAATAAAAATAAGATAAAATCACTTCCAATTATTCTACTTGGTTTACGCACGGTGTGGCATGATGATTGTAAAACCACCCCGGCTGAGCTTCTGTATGATGAAAATATAAAACTACCATGCGATTTTCTTCAGAATTCAAGCTTCCAACCACAATCTGAATTTATTCAGAATTTAAAAAAAAACCACAGAAAACTTAAACCCTGTTCCCTTTCATAAACATTTAAACCAAAAAACATTTGTTTCCAAGGACTTAAAAACTTGCTCACATGTATTTGTCCGTACTTAGAGTTCTCGTCGTAGTTTACAACAGCCGTATCATGGACCATATAAAGTTGAAAGAAGAACAGACAAAGTTTTCACTTTAAAAATAAATCAGAAAGAAGTCAACATTTCTGTGGACAGAATAAAGCCCTATTTTTTCTGAAAATTCTACAGAACCTGATTTGATTTCGAAAACTCCAACAATTGTTAAAAAGGATTCAATAGCTGTATCACATAAAGCCCAAACAGAAAGTCCTTCGACCAAGCAAGGCACCGGTGACAAAAGAGTGAGTTTTGCTGCTCCAAAATTGGTGACAAGATCTGAACGTAAAGTGTACATTCCTTCGCGTTATAAGTGACGTTCTTCATCGTTCGAGTAGCTCTCAAGAGGGGGCGTACTGTGGTGCAACGAGTAGCAAAAACATTTATTATTGATTGAACTTGGAAGTTGTGTAACAACTCAACTCTACCTTGTGTATTGACTGGTGCTCGAAAGACTGGATATGCCTTTAAGCGTTACTTCCGTTATCTCCGATAGTTTTATTTAAATGTTTTAAATGTAAATTAACTGTAAATATTAAATGCTTATGTATCTTTAAACAATATCATGATATCATTAAAATTTTATACTATATTAATACTAACTATTTTAGCACTATACAAATCCTGCTGTGCATTTTTTAAAAATTTACGAAGAAAAAAAAACTAAAAAACATATTTTTGAAACATGATAGTAATAAAGAAAGCATAAAATTAGCTAGTATAAAGTGACTTAGAAGGGATACATTTTTTTCAACAATGCATCAAACTATGCTTTGTTTTTGGAGGTTTTTTAGGTAACTGAGAAAATTCCATGTGCATGTTCATTTAGGGCAGGTGGCAATGCTCGTTTAACTGGTCTTCCACCTATTTGAATTTTCCTTTCAGAATAAATGGACTGTATTCTTGCAATTGGTGTAGGTTGGACAGGTATTTAATTGCATTTCCTTCTGATACAATTCAAAACTCTGCTTGAGTAGTTACAATTTCTAAAAGAAGGGGAAAACAAAAGAAGACCTCCAAGTAAATTTCTTCCAACTTTCATCATACTACTGAAGAGTCTAGTGGAAGCAAGTCTTACATAACATACCTTACAAAACTCCTTTGCATAATGAAAGTATGCAATTAAATTTCTATCGAATAGATCCTACCATATTGTAAAGAATGAATGTATAAGTTTTCAAAGTGCCATTTGACACTTTCTTCCACTAACTCTTTCAGTGTGATGTAAATAATGATAAGTTGTTAATATTAATTTTTAATATATAGCATTAATTATACTTTAGAGAACATTAAAAAAAAGTTAATAGAAACCTATACACTGTGTAGCTAACATTTCAACAATATATTTTTAGATTCTGTTCACTGCCTGAATGTATATTGTAGTCAATTTATAATTCTTTCAGTTTCAACTTTTGCAGTAATAAATTTAAACGAAAAGAATCAAACAATTAAGAAATCTAGTGGAAGCAAGTCTAAAGCTAAACAGACTTCAAAACTGAATAAAAAAGCCGCCTTTAAAAATAAATTACTTTGTTACAATATAATATTAGGTTGGGGAAAAAGAAATCGATTATTATTTTACAGCCATCTACCGAGAAAATAATAATTGATTTATTTTTCCTCAACCTAATATAAACATTAAATTGTCACGCATTAAATCTATCTTGTGAATTTCCTAATGTAAACTTAACAAGCTTACAAAAATCAGTTTTAAAAAAGTACTTTCCAAAGTTATGCTAGGCAGACACCAATCTAGTTTCTGTTTTTTCTTACTTGTTTACATTATTCACAATTTTTTTATTGCTGGCTTAAAACCACCAGGATTCTTTTGTACCTGGATTTAATCCAATTAATTATATTATCAAATTTTTGTAAGAAATTATCATGATCATTAATCTGTTTCACTGCCTCAATTTTGAGAGATAAATATGAGAAGTTGCAATGGGCTATGAAGTAGTGTTAATAGTTGGAAGAGCCATGCTCTCATCATTACAAGGCTGTGAAAATTTGTCAATATCTGTTGGTGAAAGTGTGCCACTTGAAGAATGGAAGTGTATCATTATCAAATTGGGAAAGCATATCAATAGAAGAATGTGGAAGTGCCATAGAAAAAAATTGTGGTTGTGAAGCATCATAAGATTGAGAAAAATGAATAGTTTCATTGTGTGATGGGTTAAAACTTAAGATAGCAAGAGAGTACTGTTTGCCTCCAATTTTTCTTAGTAGACTTTTCATGCATTAATTTTCTACTTTCTAGAGAATAGACAAATATTGATTGTTTATTTTGTTTCAGAATCACAACAGCAAAGCTTTCCATTTATAACAACAAAGCAAGTAATAATGGAACATTTAAAATCAATAAAATAGCGATCAATTTCAATATAAATGTTGTCCTTATTTAGTGAACTGATGTTTTGAATTCCTTCAGCATCAGGCAAAAAACTTTTTTACTAGTTTTTTTTTAAAAAACGTTTCAAAACTAAAACCAGTTGAAGAAAATGAATATTATTGATAAAGCTTGAAGTAAGTTTCAAAAATTTTAAATAATAATAAGCCAATCTAAGTCTATTATTTATTTTAACAATATTTAAAATATGTTTGAAGATCATAAATTTATTAAAATTACAAAAAAATCAATATTTTATTTTAATTCTTAACCCTTCATTAGGTACAACTAGCCTATCAATTACAGCTTTTAAATTCAAGTCAATTTAATGCCAGATCTGAAATTTTTAAAAGGTTTTCTTAACATAAAATATGCTCTTGTTCATGAAATATGTGCTTTAAAATCACACACACACACACACACACACACACACACACACACACACACACACACACACACACACACACACACACACACACACACACACACACACAAGACCAGATTAATTTTTGTTTGTTGAATTGTTTAGAAGATTTAAAAGGGAATAAAGAGAGCAGATATTTCCATACTAGGAAAATACATATAAACTATGCAATATTTGCAAAGTGCTCTGTAATAAGGCAAGTACCAAATATCATTATTACCTCAAGCAAAATGAACATTAGATCACACCTTATTTGAAAATATATGTTCATATATGGTACAAAATATAGAAGCCTTAGACCTTTTATGAATTTGTAACATTAAAACAGTTTTAACCCTCTAAGGGTTATACACGTATTTCTACGTAGCCGCTAGACGTGACGGCAAGGGCGCTGCACGTATTTTAACGTAGGCTAAGAAACGACGCTCTTTCGTTATGCACGGATAATAACGTAGGAGGATGTCGTTTCGTTATGCACGGATAATAACGTAGGAGTATTGCCGACGCATTTTAACGTATTTTTTCCCCCGACAAGTTTGGACATCTTGATGGATTGGAGGGGAGTCAACACAATGGATGTTTTATGACCATTTAAGAATGTCTAAGGGCAAAGGACGTTTTGAATGGTGACGGCGTAAGAGAGGGACAAGATCTCGTTCAATAAAACAGGAACAAAAAATTTTCTGAAATTGTGTGTCCCATAAGCGTCTGTGTGTACTTAGATTTAATTTGTATTTAGTTTCAATAGTATTTCTTGGATAAAGCTTATTTAAATGAAATTTGTTTTAAAGTTCCATTGAATTTTTATTCAGAATGCGGTTTTATGTTCTCTTGTGATTAAATATCGCACTGAAGCATTAAAAACTCAGAAGGAATATATTTGAAAAATTGCTATCAATATATAATTAATAAATTAAATATATTTCGCATTTACAATTAAACTATTTTTAAAATGCAAATTTATGTTTTTTACTCTAATCTCTACCTCCAATTATTTTTCTTTGCTCAAAGTAAACAGATGCGATTGAATTTTGTGTTTTAAAGTAGCTTAAATTTTGAAGAATATAATAAAGTATACTGTTATATTGTTTCTCTTTTCAGATTTATAATGTGTAATAGCATGAAATTATGTGTTCGATTTTTTATAATGCAACTTCTTTTTAAAGTTGTATAATGAACGGAATGAAATAATCTCTTTCAAATTCATAAAAGAAACAATAAAAACATTTTGAAAAATTATTTATATCTGGGAAGTTTAGTTATTAATGCTTAGATATTTATTAATATTAGTAACAATTAATATTTTACTTTAAATACTTGGTTCTTAGTATTTATACCTTGATGTAGATAGAAGAAATAGCAAATTAAATTAAATTAAATGTTTGAAAAATTTTAACTGATAACATTTTAAAAGTTTTGACTCTGTAAACTATCTTAACATATTTTTTTAATAGTTTATCTAAGAAGATACTTTTCGTAGATAAAACGGTAGATATATAAAATTTTTAAAAAACTCAAAACTTCTGCATTTATTTTACAGTTTTTTAAGCAATTTTTCTTTGTTATGCTAAAGAGACCTCTTCTTTAGAGGCTAAAATCTGAATGGATAAATAACATAGCTTTTGAAAAATCTTGTGCAAAATGCAGCACGACTTTTAATGACATGTTTTTAAAAACCTACTAATGGAAAATAATGCAAATAAAGGCTTCAATGTTGCGTGAACTATAAATTATTTATGAATATGGAAAAGTTTTAGAGTTCATAGCTATGGCTTGAAATCATAAACTGTTATTTACTAAAATCAAATAAATGAATTTACAATACTTTACTCAAATTTTGGCAGGTATTTCTTATGGAAGAAAACTTCATAAACTGCACACTTTGGTGTGGATCGATATTAAAAGTGGTCGGGCCCAAACTTGAAAGCAATTTTTATCAAGATTTTATTATTATTATTATTATTAAAAGTAATCTAAGGATTTACAATCATGATAAAGATCAATGATAGTATTAATCTTCATATTTTCTCATATGCTTATGCAATGTAGCGCTATCCGTATTTTTTAGCATATTTGAATAGAAACAATTATGAATTTTGAATCTTTTATATTGAAGTGAAAATTCGATATTTTTGCAGTAAAGATGTCAAAGCAACGTACCAAACTTCATTTATCTATTTTTTTGTATTTTGAAATAATTGCTCAAACACTCACGGAAAGACTGACTCATGAATAATCAATATTTTGACACATTATATTAAAAAAATTAATACAAATCTACATTTTGATAATTTTGTGCTACACGTATAATATATCAAGGTGCTTCCGTTTTGGAATATCTTGTATACGCATACACGATTTTTACATACAGATTCAGGTATACAGATTTCCTATCAACTAGTTTCATTTAATATTTGACACAAGATTACATCTAACTTATTTACAATTAATTTAAGAAAATTGTAATATGTTTATTTACGAGAAAGAAAGAAATTAAAAATTTCACAAATTCTTTGACTGAAACGATTTTTAATGAATGGTCTGCCTTTTTAATTCTGGCTATTGAATTCAGAAAAGCTTAAAAACAGGATAAAAAAAGATACAGGGACTTAAAGTATTTAAAAAAGGGGGATTAAGCCATATCCAATATGCTACATTAAACTGAAATTTGAGAAACAAATGTTTATTTTTAAGTCAATTATATAAATAATTACTTGTTTAGCAAATTTTCCAAATATTTTAACGTTTCTAAAAAACTGAATTTGTTAATGTATGTTATCATGTTTAATATAAAATAGTTATACATTTTCGGTTCTTATCCTGCTTTCTAATGTTATTTTTAAAGTTAGTTATTTAATTGAAGGTAATGTTATTTTAAAAGTTAGTCATTTAGTTTCCATGCATGTTTCTTAAGTCCAGTGTTTAATTTGGTACTAAGATGCATCAATTACTCAATCAAGTTATTTTTTTTACTTCCTTTGTCTCTTGGAGATCTATTTGATAAACTATGAAAATTAAGTATCAAGCGCTGTGGATGGGTACGATTTGCTTTCTTTCAGCATTTTATTTATTTCAATTCCTGCTGTAAGCTCACACTCCCCTTATATATATCTTGTTCAAATTTTCCATCGTTAATGAAATACTTTTTATTCATCCTATCAAGTACAGGTAACTTTTTAAAAACTTGTAGTGGATGACATTTGACGTGAAGACAGTTTTTTCAAATATTAATTAATTAATTAATTAAAAACTAACTTTCTCGACAAAAATTCGACTTCATTTCTCCATCGCTAAATAAGTAACGAATTCAGTTAGTTTTTCCCCCACACCAATGAGATTAGGCTTAACATGTTTTCAGCAGATTATTTTAAACGATTCTGTTTATCTTCGTAATGTTTGATGCAGTTAAAATAAACATTGTAAATTAATCGATTTTTTCAACTAATTTTGAAGTACTTTCGAATTAAAATAATTGAGAATAAATACATTAAAAATTTCTAATCTGTATTGCATTATCCTACTAGTGTAGTAAAATCACGTATTTTGAGAAGTCACAATGGATTTTGAATAATCAATTGGAGTTGAAAATTCAATGCTAATAGAAATTTTGGATCGATTATTTATAGTAATTGTAATTATCAGGTCGGGATAACCTGGTTGGTAGGCGTTAGTTTCGCATCCCTTGGGCTGCAAGTTTGAACCCGCCAACCGAAGACTTTCCGTATGTGTGTGTGTGTATGGTGAACGTTACATTTGTCGTGGTCACAAGTCCTCCATGTCGAGAATGATGTTACAGTGCGTACTGGAGCAGAGGTGATCGTTCTCTGTTCAAGATCTAAATTACGATCTATAGATGAATGAATGCAATCCGTCCCATAAAAAATGTTT
The DNA here is from genome assembly GCA_026289955.1 of Argiope argentata. Taxonomy (NCBI): domain Eukaryota; kingdom Metazoa; phylum Arthropoda; class Arachnida; order Araneae; family Araneidae; genus Argiope; species Argiope argentata. The sequence continues at coordinate 350,386 of JAOUZG010002972.1, forward strand.
TTGACGTGTGTGAACTAGAAGTCAGACTTCTGGACTCGGGTACTCAACGGTCCATACTCTCAAAAGTTATCGCACTCCTCCTTCCGTTGTAAAGCGGAACACGAAAATAACAACAACAATTGCAATAATTTCATAAAAAGTAACTAAAATAGAATTTTAATCGCAAGGAGACACCAGGACCGGATAACCTGGTTGGTTGGGCGCTGGATTCGTACCTTTTCGGCTGCGAGTTCGAACCCGCCAGTTGAAGATTGTCATTTGTGGTAGTGAGACCGCCATCAACTTCATAAATTAGAAAGGGAAAAAAAAGGAAACGAATAAACAGCAACAAACAAAATATAATAGTCCAACACCATATGTAGTCTGGAAAATGGAATTTTCCCTTATTATAATCATTTAATAAAAAGTAACTAAAATAAAAAAAATACCTTTGCTGACCAAGGAACGAATTAATTAAAAAAATTGTTTTTTATATTACTTGTTTATAATCTTCTTTCTCAGAGTCTGAGAAACATGAATACCGAATATCTGCTACATGCGAATGACTTTGCATAAAAAACTAGTTCTATAATACGTGAAGTTAATAATTTACTGAAAGGAATATGAATTATGAGGCTTGACATAGTTAAATGAATATTATAATAAGGCATAACTATAGTTCATAAAATTTTAATTAATCTGATTTATGTTTTTAAATTATTCTGGCAAGTAATTTGTAAAAAAAAATCCAGTTCTTTCTGTTATATATAATAAATTGACAATAGAAAGAGTCGGGAATTTATACTTGAGGTGGATTTCGTTTAATGATTTCTCTATGAGTATATACTGCGTTCATTAGGTTATACCTTTAAATCTTTTGTTCGGCATTTTTTTTACTACTGGTTTCCACATATATACTTCCACAACGTTATTAAGATTATTGAATTTTTGCATTTTAGTAATTGCATTTGTTGTTATCTTTGACTGGCGACGTATTTCCTTTTAAAATATTTTCGTTCTATTACTTATTTTGGATTTTGCTGTTGAATTTTATATACATTTATCCTTATTGTGCATAGATAAAAATAAGGCAACAATAGGCTCCGCTCCGAAAATATTTAAAAAATTATTACTACTTCTTTTATCAATACGATTGTTATAGAATTACATAAATTTGATGAAGTGTAATGCGTTTTCCTATATTAAATCTGACATCCTACACAATTGTGCAAAAGATTTCAACTCATTGTTATAACAGGGCATATTTCTTTCATGATCGAAAGTAATTTCTTAAACCGGTTATTGTTTTTAAATAAGGAATCGCTTACCTCTTATGCCAGTTTTCGAGAGTTTTCAAACTAAGCTGGCAAATATTTGTAAAATTTATTTCATCACAACGTCACTGAAATAGCATTACCACTATCTCTTCATTAAATTCATTTACTTATATAGATTGGTAATTTTATCATGTCTGTGGAGATAAGCCACAAAAGTAACCTTTTCTTGTAAGCAAATTTCAAATACAGTTCTAAAACATTAAATTTTCTTAATTAATTTGTGGAACCGTTGGGGATTCCTACCAAAATTAGATGCTTATTGCTTTATTGAATCCATCGGCATGAATAATTATTTAAAAAAAAATTCAATGATTGTTATCTCCACTACTAGCGGTCATTAATAAGAGAAAGAAAAGGTTTGTTGCAAAGTTACATAAGTGAAAATATGTTTTACAAGTTTAATTTCACATATTTATGATATCAATTACTTTTCAACGGTCGATTTTATAAAAAGATGTAAAATACAAAGATGTAATGTAAAGTACAACTGAAAAATTCGTGAATTACATTGCTTGATAAAACTAGCAAATATAGCAATAAATCATTAGTGTTTTCTTTTACAGAATGGACGAAAATTAGAAAATTATTTTATGTCCATTATATTTTTTTAAGAATACTAAACATTATAAACGCACCGAAATTTATGAGGAATAAAATATATTGCAATATAATATTTAAAAGGAATCGTTTGTTTATTCAAGCTGCCTTTTATTATTTTTGAAGGTAGCAATATCATTGAATGTGTACTCAAAATAATGGGGAAAAATGAGGGAAAAATCGCAAAAAATGTTGATAATTTTTATAAATTTCACAAAAACTTTAAAATCACTAGAATATTCTATAATGTGAAAAATAAATTTTTAATAAGGGCATTTAATCTTTATTTACTTTGGTATATTTCACGATGTTTGAACTTTAAAATTTCCTTATTTTGAAAAATTTCTAGAGCGGAGATGCCATATTTTTTTAAAAATAAAAAGCAATGATTACAAACAATATTGAGTTTTGATAAAATTGCTACGGAGTATTTAAGAACCCGGATCATAAATACATTAGTAGCTAATTAGATTTCTAGAATTATGCGTTTTTTCAGATATCTAATCAATTTGTTGATTTGTATCTCTTATTATAATAGAATATGATGCCCGTTCTTCTAAAAAATAATTTATGTTATATATTGTTATTTATATGTATCTGATTAACTGACCTATCCATGTTTAGTTCTAATTCTAGATAAATGCTACTATATTGCAACTATTGATTGCTTATTTGGAAAAATTTATTTGGAAAAATAATAAAAGAATATGAATACAATTATAATCCTTCATTAGTTACTAATTTTGAAAATATATGTATAATAATACCGAATGTATGATGAAAGTTTCTGTACTTAATATATCCAGAAAATTAAGTGAAAACCTATCTGTTTATATTTACACTGTGTAACAGTTTAGAAAGTGCTATCAGCAATCGGGGTTAAAAAGCAACCTATGCACTATTCCTAGAAATCCTCTGACGTTTGTAGCCGTACAAAATAAACGAAAGCAATAGAATTTGGCATGAATGGGTGGTTATTTGCTGATACCCAAGGCTTGTTGACCTCCCATGAAGAACAGAAGGGGAAGAAAGAAACCCTTGAACGTTTGCTGTATATTTCTCCTGGAATATCGACACGCTTCCACGACAGAAAACTAGTCCCGCTTCCTTCACTTTACAAAAAAGTCGGAGGAAGATTCTGCTTATTGCAGCCCGAGATTTTCCGGACTTTGTCCCAGAGTTGTTTAGAGCTAATTCGATTATTTATCGAGTTTTCAAATGACATCCATGAATCCCTTTGACTCCTCCTTCTTACTCGTCGAACATTTGCTTCTGCTTGTTTAAAAGCAATAAATGTATCCGTTATAGGATATCGTCGAAATGTTTTCCAAGGTTTTGCTAGTTTTTTTATCATTGATTTTTATCAGTGTTTTTTTTTATCAAAGATTTCTACAACATTACCCAATCCTTCAAAATCCTTCACCACACTTATTGAAAAACATATCCCTATAAACTATGCTTTTTTGGTTATAGATTATGAAAATGATATTTTATATCACAGCTACTATGCGGAAGAAAACGTTATTGAAATTTTTTTTCAGAGTTCAAAGAAATAAGTTTGAAACTCATAACTGATTTGAAACGAATCAGTAAAATTGAGGTTAATGATATCAGCTCCTACAGCCAGTATCGCTGTGTGTTTTGTCGCGAATTTTTTGATGCTAAGTCAATTCACGTGCGACATCATTCTCATGATTCTAACCACGTTCTTGGTTTAGCTCATCAACTTTGTAATTTATTACATAAAAAGACATTTATTATTCCTGTTGTTCTTCATAACTCGCGTAATTACAACACGCACCAACTCTTAAAACATTTACCTAAAAATATAGCAAAAGAAGTAAACTTGATCCCTCTCAATATGGAAAAATTCACTATGTTTACACTAGATCATTTCAAATTTATTGATTCGTATTAATTCCTTGATGCATCATTAGATGCATTAATTCATAACTTGAGCATCTCGCAACAAGTTTTTAAATTTTTGATACCTTTTTTCAGATCTTGAAACCCGTTATTAGCTTAAACGCAAAGGTGTTTTCCTCTATTCTTTGTTAGATGACGAATAAATTGTCAACAAAACGTTTTCCTTCGAAAGATACATTTTCCAACGTATTTACTCAATCACATATCAGCAATGATGATTATTTGCATGCGAATCTAATTTACGATACTTTTGATTGTAGAAAATTCGCGGACCAGCTGCCTTATGTTATTTTGTTAGCAGAAGTGTTTAGCAATTTTAAAAAGTTGAGTTTAACAAACTACGAACTCTATCCTATTCACTATGTATCCATTAGCGAATTGACCTTTGATGCAGGTCTTAAGTATGGTAAAATAGAACTTCAACTGCTCTCTAACGTTAATGATTATTTATTTTTCGAACATTTTCGGATTTGCTTGGTGGGAAAACGATTCGTGCAAGCAAATAATCCATACATTTCTGACAGCTATGATAGCTCAATTGAGCATATCTACATTTTGGCCCTAGACTGTGTAAATTTGTATGTGCATGCCATTGCCTTACAGATTTTGCATGGATGACTCCTGATGAAGTACGGGATTTCGATATTTTTGAGACAGACCCGTATTCTCCTCATTATTACATCCTCGAGGCGGATGTAGAAATTCCTCTTACTCTACATGAGGAACAAAACGATCTCCCAATGGCTTCAGAATATTTGAAAATTTCGTACGAAATGCTATCACTATATTCGAAGCGCTTATACTGTAAATTTAACTTAAAATCTACTTTGCCACTACAAAACTCACACCAAATTTCTTGTCGAAAACAAATTACGTTGTTCATTATATAAATTTGAGATTTTATCTGAAATATGGATTGGTATTGAAAAAAATTCATAGAATTTTGGTATTTTCACAAAAACCTTGTTTAAGAGAATACACAAATTTTAATAATCAGAAACGAAATCAAAGCACCGCAGCAACAGAAAAATTATTTTTTAAGAAACTAAATAATGCTTTCTTTGGAAAGACAATGCAAAATGTACGTAACAGAATTAATGTACGAGGTGTATTGACACAGGAGGCGAGTCAAAAGTTATTGTCTAGCCCAAGCTTAGAATGTTTCGAACCCATCAATAAAAATTTCGTATTATTTAAAATGCGTAAACCAATTTTGTATTTGGATAAACTTATTTATATAGGTTTCATAGTTTTGAAATTATCTAAACTAAGAATGTATGATCTCTATGATACGAACTTTAAGCAGTTTTACAAAAATTCATGTCAGTTATTGTACGTGGACACAGACTCACTTTATTTACGTTTACAAACTGATGCGCGGATCTAAAAAAATATTTTTCAGAAATTTTTAGACCTAAGCAATTTTCCAGATGAACATTTTTTGTTTGACAGCACAAATTGTAGAAAACTAGGTACATTAAAAAATGAAATCTGTACGCCCATTCGAGAATTTATAGGAATAAAACCAAAAATGTATTTTGTTTTGTATGGAGAAGAGAATAGTTGTAAAAAGTCAGCAAAAGGTGTTCGATCTAGCTCATTAAATACAATAACTCACGTGAACTACAAACCATTCCTGAAGAATCAAAAGTAAAACATTTGCAATTTTCTATTTTGTCTCGAAAACATGTTTTGGAAACTGTTATTCAAAACATAACATCACTTTCAGCATATTACGACAAGAAATATTTTTGTCAGGATAGCATAAAATACCCTTTCATATGGGCACAAAAATTTTTGATATTATTTACTCTATTCTTCCTACTACTTTCGTTTTTAATTTTTTTTCCATTGTGAAGGATATAACTGTTAATTCATTTGTTCTTGTTTTGATTATAACTTTTTAATCAGTAAAAAAATCTGCTTGGTGTGGCAGACTACAAAAAAAAATGAAAAATGAAAAAAATATGGTTTTTCAATTGTTATAATACTTCTTTCAATTTGTACATATTTTTTAAGAACTGTCTCATATATATGCATTTCTACTAACTGCTAATGGTTTGTTCTTATGCTGATTATGAAGTACAAAAATATCTGCTTGCAGTAGTGCAGATAAAAAAAATAATGTTATGGTTTTGTAACTGTTGCATTGCTTCTTTCAATCTGTATATATTTTTTAAGAACTGGCTCATATATTTAAAATTAAAAAAAATTGTTTGTTTTGGCAGATAAGAAATTTATATATTTGCAGCCATCTGTAATAGTTATCTTAATATGTACGGATCTTCAAAGTTTATTTTATCTTTTTTAATATTTAAGTGTTTATCACGACAACTGATTATTCACTTCTGACTACTTTTAATGTCAGATTATTTTGTATTTCATTTCTTCTGCCTTCTTTAATTCTCTTTCGCCATAGCTTTTTGTTTTTTTTCCCGGCAGAGTTAAAGTCTCGTAGATTTGTCTACTGTGTCTTTCCGATATTCAAATTTCATTTGAAACGTCTCGTTAGAGCGGGACTTTAGTTCTCTACTAATACAGCTTTTATGTTTTGAAGCGAAGGCATGAGATACAAAATCCTTGATCAGTTGCTGTTGTTTTAAGTGGATTAAGATGTATTATATTCAACTCTCTTTTGGTTGTCTATGGGATGTGATCACCACTTTAGAGGGGGAAAAACCGAGGGACGGCTTGATACCTCAACGGTGCCCATGGAAATCAAGTCATATTTAAAAGTTGTTCTACATCCTTGAAAGTTTTAAGTGAACTAGCAATGCCCATCCAATTTTTGGTTAGTTTTCATCTTACTTCTTTTCGCTACGAGTGGATTATTTGAAAAAAGTTCTACATCCTCGTAAGCTCTGCCCTTGATGGTGTTTTTGAATTTACTGTTTTAGCCTCCCACACGGTTGGAACACTGATGTGTTTTTGAAATTTTGTTTTAGTTTCGTACAGCATATACTACTAACGAAAAATTGAAAATTGCTCTTTTTGAGAACTGAAGTTGAGGGTGAAGAGCGAATTTCTTTGGTCAAGACAAGGTTTAAACAGGAAAGGAATTCTAAGATGGAAAATGTAAAAGAAAATGTTCCTGTCGTACCAACAGGAAATGAGTTGTTTATTGGATCGAAACCTATTGAAGATATAAACCGGGTGTTTTTCGGAAAAAATCACGAAGTAGAAAACTTTTTTAAAGCTCAGAAAATGTCAGTGAGTGAAAAACTGGAAATCTTAAAACAAAATGTGGTTTTACTTGTTTAAAAGTAGGTCACCGTTCCAAGTTCGGATGTAGGGTATGTTCTAAGAGACATTTAATCATCATGTGCCCTGAAATTGCGAAAAAAATTAAGAGAGAGTGAAAAGAATAATACTCTGTCTAATTAATGTTACCTTGCTCTGTTTTTCTAACATTACTCGTTAGACTTTCTTTTCGAGGAAAGAAAAAGACAGTGAAAGTACTAGTCGATACTAGGTCTCAAATATCGTATATTTTAGATATTACTATTCAAGAAATGAGATTTAAGTCATTCTCTCCCAAAATGTTAAGGTTCTATTCCTAGTCTTAACAACAAACTTTGTTTTGAAAGGGCCAAGAAAATTTGGGTCCAGTTGACAGATGTTGAATTTGGACAACGGATGGATTGTTCGCAGTACAGACGTGGCTAGGAGGGATGATAATGGAAAAAATTCCGACAAAACTGAGCAAGAATTTATGGCTCAGCTTTAACTTCTCTATTAATACATTCCAGTGATGTGACAAATTTGTGATCACTTGAAAGCATTGGTATTGCTGGCTATGTGGAAACTCAGTCCAAAGAAGAGATGAAATGTGCTGTTGAAAAACATTTCAAAGTAACTATTTTTGTTAATTAGGGGGACGGTACTCAGTCAGTCTTCCTTGGGAGTATGATCCTGAAGAGTTATCTACAAACTTTGAAGTTGCTGAGAAAAGATTGGTTCCAACGATTGACAAGCTTAGGAACGTTGAAAAGTTTATTGATTATGATAAATCGTTTGAGAGCTGGAAAGACGATGGAATAATAACAGAATGCTCTATGGAGGGACTTTATAGCTCACCGGGGAGTGTTCAAGAGTCATTCGACGACCCCTGTGCGTCCAGTTTTCGACGCTTCGGGTATACAAATGGGTCAGTTATCATTGAACAATTGTTTAGAGAAATTACCAAACCTCCTCGAAATGATACCATCAATTCTTTTTAAGTTTCGAGAGAAGAAAATGGAAGTAATTTCTGATGTCAAGAAAATCTTTTTACAAAGATCAGTTCATATCAAGGACCGGCATTTTCTAAAATTCCTTAGGTGGGAAAAGGAAGACCAGACTTTGAAAGCATTTCAGCCCTACATAGTATTTTTTGGTTTAAACTGCTGCCCTTATCTTCTTGGAGCAGTTATCAAACACCCCTTGAACCAGTATTCGTATTCTGTACTCGTTGATATTGCTAAAAAGCTAAAAAAAAGCTTTCTGTGTTGATAACTGTGTTGCATAGTAGATACTGAGGAAGATTTAAAACGTTTCATTCAGTTGTCAAATCAAATCATGAATGATCTTAGAGGCTGGGAGCATACAAGTTTAAATTGCAGTTCCATGAAATCTGATTCTGTTCCTGTGTTGGGAGTTTTGTGGGTCAAATATGCTCATCTGTTGTTTTGTAACATCAGTCAAGTTTAAAAAAAACCCAAAGGATCTATAACCAGAAGGTGTATTCTTTCTATCACACACAAAATTTTTTATCCTTTAGGTGTAATTTGTCCTGTGACATTGCGTCCAAAGCAGTTATTGCAACAGAGTTGAAAGACTAAACTGAGTTGGGATACAGAGGTGCCTGAAGAAATTTCAAGAGCAATATTAAAATGGTTTGACGAACTGCAGTTTTTGACTGGAGTGAATATACCTCGATATGTTTCCCTCTGTATCAATTCTAAAATCTCCTTACATACATTTTGTGATGCTTCTGCCACTTCTTATGCTGCAGTTGTGTTCCTGAGAGTGAAAAAAACCCCCAGAATATTTCTGTACGACTGCTCATTGCAAAGAGTAGAATAGCGCCGTTGAAAAGGACGTCCATTCCTCAATTGGAGCTCATGGCATGTTGTATTGGAACCCGTTTGACGTATTTCATGAAGAAAAACATGCCAGGATATGATATCTAAGAATATCATTGGGTCGATTTCTCCACAGCATTCTACTGGATCACACACGATGAAATATTGGCAGAATTTGTAAAAAACAGGGTTGATTAAATATACCAGTTGACAAACACAAAACATTGGAGACATGTTCCTGGGAAAGAAAATCGTACCGACTTGCTTACAAGAAGCTGTGCAGTGACGAAATTTATTAAATTTACACTCTATAATAAAAAAAAATGACGCACTAAGAAGGAAATGTCCGATTCAGACAAAAATTGGTGAATTAAATGACAATGTACAGAATAGTAAATGATTAAAATCTCAGAACAATTGAACAATTTATATCAGAGTTACAGTAACAAATTCAATGAGATGTTTCCCGCCTCTAGCTTGGATACAAACTGTCACACTGCGTAACATAGACCGATAAAGCTTCCGGATGATCTCCTGCGGTGTGTTTCCTGCCAAATTCGCTCCAATTGTCGAACGAGGTCATCAACTTCCCGTGGCAGACGCAATCATCTTCCCATTATATCTCAGACATGCTCAATGGGTGAAAGATCTGGCAGGCCAAGGAAGTGTTTGACAAGCTTGCAGACAGCTCATAGCAACACGTGCCTTATGTGGTGCGGCATTGTCCTGCTAAAAAACCAGCCAAGGGTACTGAAAAAGGGACGACAGCAAAACAGGTCTTAGGATGTCGTTCATGTATCGATGTGCAGTAACTGTACCTCTAATGATGACCAAAGGGGCCCGGCTGTCAAAGGAAATGGCACCCCAGACAATAATGCCTTGTTGAGGGCCGGTGTGGCAAGCAATAGTAAAAGCAGGACCCCCCCCCTTTGCCCTGCATGTCTCCAAACACGTCTTTGATGGTCGTCAGGACACAGTTGGAAGCGGTATTGGTCGCTAAAGACTATACGTCTCCAGTCGCCATCATTTCAACCTGAAAAAGCCACGCACCACTGTAATTTGGCTCGGTAGTTTGCAGGCGTGAGTGGCAGGTGGCGTAACGGTCGGCGCAAGCGTAGATTTCGCTGTCTCAGCCATCTGTGAATGGTCATGGTGGACACTGGTGTTTGGGTTGGACGTCTGAGAGATGAAGAAGGCGCTGTGACAGCTGATCGGGCAATCACTCTGTCCTCACGATCTGTTGTGGCCCTTGGTAGACAGCTATCATCTTGATGCTGAACTCTCCCATCCCCCCCACCTTTCTTGCATCTTCGAACCGCCGCATCGCTTCGATTCAAATGACGAGCGATTCTCCGATTTGTCCAATAGGCCTTTTTCAATCCAATGATACGACTTCTGTCAAACTCTAACAATTGCTCGTAATGAGCACGAATTTTGCGGCGATGCATTTTTAAGTTGTTGAATCTGAATCGTAATCAAATAGAAAGTTTTAACAACCATTGAAGAACTGCTCCTTATATATATCTGCTGGATGCGCAGTCCCGATGAGCGTGGGATCAAACTATTAGACACCAAAATTTAATCATTTGCATATGTATTCAAAACACTCATGCATATGAAATTTCAAAGCAATTCGATGATTGCTTCTTGTTACGTCGATTTTTTTGTTATAGAGTGTAGATGGTTGGTTGGTTGGTTCGGTGTTTTTGACGCAAGAGCCATATTTGGTCATACTGTGCCAAGCGGATGGTGAAATCATAGCAGAGAGCTAAAAATACACATGTTAAATTAAAATACACATGTTAGATATAAAATTGCAATAAATGAAAGCGCCAGAATGTTTAATGGAAAGGAATTTAAATTAAACGAATTTAATTCGTTTAATTTAATGCTTATAAAGTGTTATATTGAAGGAATTTAATGAGGGAAACATAAAGAGAACAAAAGTACGAAATGCAATTATAAAAGCCAATGGTTTTTAAAAATTTAAAAATGTTTGAGAAGAGTTTCTCTCCCATTTCGTCTTGTAATGTTAATGAAGATGATTTAAAAAAAAATGTAAACGGAAGGAATTAAAGATGGGAATTCAATTAAAATGTGATTAATAGTGAAATCCGCATGATGTGTGGGACACTTCGGTGCTACGTCGTCAGAAATGAGATGCTTATACGTATAGAAAGTATGTCCGATACGGAGGAGAGTCTATTTGACATCAACCTCTCATATAGGGTGAACAGGCCAAAAATCAACTGTTTGTTTGATTGTATGAAATTTTTTGTGGGTCTGCAGACCTCATGATTCTTGACAAGCAATAAACAGCAAACAAGTGAAAGATCTTTTATCATCACAATACGGGAGTGACTGTGACAGAAATTTCGGCCTTTTTCTAAAATACCTACATGTCCCGAACATTACCAACACGAACATGAAAAGTACAATGTGATAAAAAATTCTGTAAAAATATGGGAAGGTTCCCTCTAAAACCAAATTTATAAATTGTCGAGAGTATGCCATATCGCCACACACGGTCATATGCTTTTTCTATATCAAAGAGTATAGAGACAAGGTGGCTTCTCTTGACAAATGCGTAGCAAATTTGGTTTCCAATAATACAAGGTTGTCAAAGGTAGACCAACCTCTACGGAAACCAATCTGCAACGGAGAGATGCATCCCTGTTTTTCCAATTCATAGATTAGACTAGCATTAACCATGCTCTCAAAAAACTGGCAAAGTCAGTTTGTCAAAACAATCAGCCTGTAATTTATAGGGCTAGATTAATCTTTGCTGGACTTTAAGATTGGAATCACAACAGCTTCACGCCATTGTGAGAGGAATGTTCGCTCGATCCAAATTCTGTTAAATAATAGTTACAGAATCTAAAAAAGAATTTGTATTCAAAGCATATTATATACGATTCCATCTGGTCCGGGACTGGTACCGTGGATCTTAGTGCTGCTTCTATCTTAAACTCACAGTTGTGAGAAGAGGTGAACTCACAGTTCTAAGAGTTTGATCATTAAAATGGAAAGGCAACTATTCTGTGTGATTCTTAACCTTTTGAGTGCCACTGGTCTTTATTATTTCCCAATAGAAAATTTCCAATCGACAAGATAGTGCTTGTCATATTCCGCGTCGAAAAATGCCAAGGAGCGCGATAGCGCTGTTTTGTTTGAGATGCGATAGGTTTTACTTCTTTCCGTTTAGCATTGTTCTGAAATTCTTCTGAATATAAGTAATAATACCAGTGAGTTTAAATAACATAAAAATATTATTTTAATATTTTATTGCAATTATAAAAGGTATGTGGAGTAATATTTGTATACATTTTTTATGTAATCTACATTGAAGTATAATTTTGCATTTATTCTATGCCCTTCAGCAATTTGATGGCTTCTAAAAAAATCATAATAAAGAACTCGAGTTATGACGGTGATTCAAGTAATATTATTTTAAAAATTCTTTTTTATTATCAAATAAAAAAGTTTTCTTAGTAACTATTTCATGAAATAAACATATATATCATTATTGTCTTTTTACACCATATTACATTATTTAGTGTCTTATATTATTATAGTCATGGTTGTCAATAAGAAAAAAAAAACAAGTACGTCAACAAACTGTAATATTACTCCAATTTTGTTTTAAATTACTTAAAACTGAATGGTAACATTAAAACCACGCATTGACAAAAATCAGGCGAGTTGTGATCGTCGGCTTCGCAGTTCAGAGCTCTGGCACTTTTGGAAATAAATAGGAGAAGCGCTATCGCGCCGCTTGTCACTCAATCGGTTAAAACCTGGTAAAGAACCATCTGTCCCTTTGAACTACAGGCCGATAGATGTTACAAATTGCCTTTGAAAGAACCTTTGAGCGCATGGTCAATGATCATCTAATTTTCGAATTAGAGAAACAAGGATTCATCTCCCCGTTGCAGAGTGGTTTCCGAAGAGATCGCTCAACATTTGAAAACCTCGTATTATTGGAAACCCGAATTCCCAACGCATTTGCCAGGAGAAACTACCTTATCTCTATATTCTTTCATATCGAAAACGCTTATGATCGTGCCTGGCTTTATGGTATACTTTCAACTCTATTTAGCTTTGGATTTAGAGGAAATACGCCCATATTTTTACAAAACTTTTTGGCACAATGTTCCTTTTGTGTTCGAAATGGTACTGTCTATTCTAATCATTTTATTCAAGCTGAGGGTGTTCCAAAAGGAATTGTCCTTAGTGTCCCACTTTTTATTGTTCATATGAGTCAGATTTTGAATCATTTGCCTTCATCTGAGTCAGATTTTAAATCATTTGCCTTCATCTGTTACTGGAACACTTTATGTTGATGATCTGCAGATCTCATGCCAAGACAGCAATATGAATTTAATAGAACGGCAATTAGCAAGTGCGGTAAATAAATTGGTTACCTTGTGCAATTACAATGATCATAATATCTCCCGGGAGAAGAGTAGCTGCATGCACTTGTGTCGGAAAAGGAGCATTCATCTGGATCCCAATATTCAAATAAAAGATACTCCCATTTCTGTAGTGAATGAAGTACGGTTCTTGGGAGTGATTTCCGATCGGAAGCTCACCTTCCTCCCTCATATCTTACAACTGCGGCGAAAGTCTGAGTAGACATTAAACATTATGAAAGTGCTCTCCAGAATATCTTGGGGGTGCCGATCGAACCTCCCTTCTCCATATTTATCAGGCAATGGATCTCTTACGAATTGATTACAAGCGTATGGTGTATGGTTCAGCCTGTATATCTGTCCTGAAGCGATTGAATATCCTTCATCATTTTTCTCTTCGCATTTGCTTTGGTGTGTTCCGCTCCTCTCCAGTTGAAAGCCTTTACGTTATATCTCACCAGCTACCTCTTTGTTTAAGACGAAAGAAACTGTCTGACTTATTTTATTTCCAAGAAAAATCTGTTCTCAAGCATTCACTAAACGAAATTTCCCTACCAGTCGGTCTTCGTCAACTTTATAATGCCCGCCTCTATCACACTTTTCCATTTGGGGAGAGAGCTCGATTGATCCTGCATGACTCGGACCTTACCACTATCTGTGTTAAAGCTATTGACTCCTATTGTTTCTCACCCTATTACATCCAGCAGTTTTCATTCTTGAATCCTTTTGCCGGGTTCTACAAATTATTAATTACTCCTTTTGTATCCCTCGTTTGTTTCAATTTTTAGGGATGGCTCTAAATCAGACGGGCATGTTGATTGTGGCATCATACTTCCATCTGATACATTGAGCCACCGCCTCCACAATTGTTGCTCATTTTTAACTGCTGAGAGGGTGGCAGTTTTCTGTATTCTTCAAAAATTCTCAACCTCTACCCATTGTTAACGTACTATCTATACTGATAGCATGAATAGTTTGGAGACACTTTCACACTACCATAATCTAATGCACCCGATTGCCATGAAAATTTTATTCACCTTGCGATTTAAAAAAAAAATGATGCCTTTCATATTATTTTTTTTGGGTACCGAATCATGCTGGAATTTTGAGGAATGAGAAGGTAGACCTAGCTGTAAAATCTACAACGACATTTTTAAGCATAGGAATTTCCTTTGAGACACAAAAGGTTCATCTATCATCACACCTTTTCTGACTGGCAAATATCATGGGATCTGCAGATCTAAAATAAATTACATTTCATCCTTGGCCTGTTCATCCTGTACGTGAGGTGGATGTTAAATTGACTCGTCTCCGTATAGGGCATACGCTCTTCAATCACAAGCATCTCATTTTCCGTTAAAATGCACCTATGTGTAACAATTGCCAAGTTCAATTTACTTTCACCACATTTTAATTGACTATCCAGTTTTTAATTCTAATCGGGCTGGGTTTTTTTTAAGTCGACTCCAACATTGCAAGACTTAGTGGGTGAAAAATACTACCCAAATGGTTTTAAATTCTTGAGAGCTACTGGTTTCTTTACGTGCATCTAGTTTTATTATTATATTTGTGTTAAACATCCCTCTTCAAGTTGTACTTCACATTACTGTTTCGAATTCACAACTCATAGTTTTAAATTTAAAGCTGCTTCAACCTTTTTTACATCGTACTTATACAATTTTATCTCTGCATATCTGTGCTATTTTTTTTAACAAATGAGTGTTTTTAGTATTTATATTTTTGGCTTTTTGATTGACGCAGTATAGCCAAATATGGCTCTTGCGCCAATGAAACTCATGGCTTTATTTTGCGCCAATATAACCAATGTTGAGTGGGTTTTACTGTTAAGCCTATTTTAATTAAATGTCCTGATTTTAATTCCCACCGCATTCGCATTTTTCATTTCACTTCATTGAACTTGCAAGACCTGGTGGGTGAAAAACACCACCAAAACGTTTTAAAACTTTTAAAGGACATTAGATTTTATACTTGTATTCAGTTTGTTAAATATTTGCGTTTCCGCTGCTATCGATGGTACTAGAACATTGATTTCGTATCATTTTTACTGCAGTTTAACCTTTGTTTAAAACTGCAATCATAAAATTCTGATGCGTTGTGATTTTATATAAGATTTTATTGCAGTGTATCAACTTTTATATTTATTATTAGAACTTCAATTTACCTTTTATATTTTACCATTGGATTGGAGCAACATGGCCAAATATGGCTGTTGCGCCAGAAAACATCAGAAATCAATCCACATTGACTCACGATAAATTACACTCTGTCATGCTAACCATTGCTGCGTGGCAAACTCTTCCTTACGCGACGTTGATGTCAATCTAACTCGCCTTCATAAACGACTAACATACTTTACTTACAGACATCTGATCTTTGGTGAAAGAGCAACAATGTGTCGGACGTGTCATGCTGAGATAAGTATTAAGCATATTTTAATTGAATGCCTTTCTGACCATTCCCACAGTGTCAGTTTTTGCAATACATCATCCTTAACCCTAAACGACCTGGTGGATGAGAAGTACCACAGAAATATTTTTAACTTTTTAAAAGCTATTCACCTTTTTACCCACATATATCTGTTTTTTTTTTTAAATCTTTTAATGTCTGCCAGTGCTTCATTTTGGAACTCTATCATTGTTCTCACACTTTTACTTTGCTTCAATTTTTTTTTCTTTTCTACAATTTGGAATTTTTTAATTTTGTCTTTTACATCTCTTGTGTTTCAAGCATTTTATCTCAGATGGTATTAAAATTATAATTCTTTGCTTAAATTTGTATTAATGTGCTCTTAAATTAAACATGGCCCTTGCGCCAATAAACCCAACATACCTATCTACCTTGGGGGAAAGTCCTCACCAAAACCATTTTAAATTTTTGAGAGCAATTGGTTTCTACCATTTTATCTAAATCTCCATATTTGTCTGACACATCATTCAATTGATCCAGAGTTTTTTCATAGACCTTTCATGAACTTTTTTTTTTGCTGAACACTGGTTGAAATGTAATACTTTTATTTCTTATTGAATCTATGCATAGTGCAATATGACCTTTTCTGGCTCTTGTGCCTATGAAACAAACAATCCATTTAAATTCACCCAGCATTTTAAAGTTTTTAAAAGCAATTGGTATTTATCACCTTATTTGAAACTCTCTTGTTTTTATTGCTTAACCAATCATCGTCTTTTTTGCAGTTTTATAATAGAATTTTTTGCATCGTTAGTTTTATTGTTTATTTGTTAAGCTCTTTATACATATTTAGTCTTCTTGTTTGAAAATATGTATGGCACAGTATGGTCTTTTCTGGCTCTTTTGTCACTAAAACAGACAAACCAAACCAAAGAACAATCTAGTCTAACTAAAGTAGTTGGATTTGATTGTTATATATATATATATGTCTGTTTTAGTGACAAAAGAGCCAGAAAAGACCATACTGTGCCAT
>JAOUZG010002972.1:367259-405426 GCA_026289955.1 Argiope argentata
TATATATATATATATATATATATATAATTTAAGATAAATGAGTTATATTTCAAGTCTTATTCATGAGATACTATATTATATTTTTATTATGAATACAGAAAATTGAGAGCTAATTATGAAATAGCAACTTGCTCTCAAGATAATATCTACAAAAGTATTTTAAAGAAATTCAGTGCTTTTGATATTTTTGACAGCTTAATGGTTATTTCTTCAATTTATAAGAGGATACCAACAATAACTAATTGGCATTTAAATTGCCGCATCGTTACGTAATAAAAATATATTAAAAAATTTATATTCAAATAATTTTGGAAAGTTTACTTGAAAAAAAGGGAACTAAAGAATAAAATAATATCATTGATACCAAAATTGGAAGTTTGTTAGTAAAACCTGATTCTTGAGAAGTATTTTAAAATTTTAGGGTTTTTTTTTTTAAAAATTTAGAGCATTTTTTAAAAGAATTTTCTTCACATAAGACAGGAATTACATAAATTTGTCACATAATTCAATTCTTAGAGCAGTTAAGAAAAATAAAGAGATTATTTAAAATATTTTTTTATTGATTGATTAAACTAAATAACATTTCTTCCTACATTTTGTAAAGTAACCTGAACTATTTTTTTCACGTTTAAAATATTTCAGGAGACCACGAAATCTATTTACTCTTTTTATTTCGTAAGAGATCAAGAATCAAATTGAATCTAAATATGCATTTAATAACATATTTTCTCACAGTGATGCTCATAAAATGTTTAGTTAAATACATTGATTATGAAATTATGTTGTTTCAGAAATATTGTGTTTCAGTGGATATATAAACAATACAAAATAAAATGTACGTGACAAAAAACAGTTGCTGAATTTTGACACACAATAACCAAAATTATATCACAGAAAATTCTTTAAAACACAATTTATTCCTAGCATAACTATAGTAGACTTAATGTTGGTAAAAAAAAAGGGGTGGGCAAGCTAATTAGATGTGTTTTCAACCACATGATAAACAAAATTAAAAGGAGAAAACAAACAAAGAAGCCTCAATACAAAAATCACATGCATTTCAAAATTAAAAACAAGTATTGAAAACTTTTACTGAAGTTAAAAAATATTTCTGGAATATTTTAACATAAAAACAAATTCAGAACATAATGAACAAGATATTTTTTATAACAAATTTGAATATTTTACGATATGGAACAATATATATATATTTCATTAAAAAAGTATTAAACCAAAATATCACACTAAAACTACAACGAAAGAGGTTTAAAAAATACTACACCATAAACAACAAATTATCACTACATGGATATTCTAGGTGCGTATATTGTATAAATAATAATCACATATATTTACTGCATATCGTTTTTTAAACATAAATAATGAAGCTTAGAAGGTTAATTATTTAATGCATCTCAAATAAGTTCCAAAAAATCCATTTAAATACATAATAATAATCTAAAAGAAACTTAAATATATGTACATGTTTAATACATTACAAATGAAAAATAGTTTATTAGAATAATCTAAATAAAAAACATTTTTATATAAACACACAGTTACTTAAGACATTTGAAACAACACAAAAATTTTCAAATTATTATTATTATTATTATTTAAAATCTACGAAAACTAAACATATAGTTTTCTGTAATTAAAGCTGTAAATAAGTAAGTCTGAAAGTATTTTAATAATCATTTTTCTCCTATTAATATTTTAATCCATTACCAAAGATATTTTACAAATCATGCAGTATGTTTGACGAACTTTAGACAGATATGTTTACTTGCAAATTTTCATTCTTCAACTATCCTCAAAGCTGTTACAACCACAAGAACATGTCTTTCAAAAATCTAGTTAATTATCAACTGAGATATTTATTAAGACATCTAGTCCCCAGATAATCAAGTAAGGAAGTAAAATACACTAAAGGCTAAAAATTAATATAAAATTACGTCACAAGACAATGATAATGCTGTATTTTGAGAGTATATTTTATATATACATTGAGCATTAACAAAAAAAAAAAGAAGATAAAAATATGATACGTATCTCATTATCATTTAAGAAAATGCACAGTTATTCACAAAAACACAAGAAATTCATATAAAAAAAAACTTTTATTTACCAAATAAAAGGTTTCATTTCAAATATGCTCAGAACTGTCTTATGAATGCATTGCAATGATATACAACTGAGAAAGTAGATGATTAAAAAACAATTATGAAAAACATTAAGTATATTAATTATTCAGAGCTCAAGAGTATTAATAAAATATCTTTGGTCATGTTTCCAATAGAAATAGGGTAAAACATTCAATGCCCTATACCAATGAATTAAAATGTTTTTGCTTCAGTACGCTCAAATATGAGTTTTTGGGTACATTTTATATTATTATAAATGTCAGTGAAAAACTACTTTCTTTCTTTCTTACTACTTAAAAATTCATCTCAGCAAATATTTTAAAAAGAGCAAATAAAATAAAAAAATTCTGAACTGAAACGTAAACTACTCATTATTCAATTCTTACTATTAGATCACACTCTCCCTTTATATATATATTGAACAGTTGGATTTTAATACAGTTTTTTCAAATATTAATTCATTAATTTTTATTACTTAACTAAAAACAAACTTTCTCGCCAAAATTCTTCATTTCCCCACCGCCAAATAAGTAATGAATTCAGTTTGGTTTTTCCCTACACTAATGAGGTTAAGCTTAACATGAGTTCGGAAGATTATTTTAAACGATTCTGTTTATTTTCATAATGTTTGATATATTTAAAATTGCTAATTAATCGATTTTTTGGATACATTTTGAAGTACTTTCGAATTAAAATAATACAGAATGAAGAAAATTAAAAATTTCTAATCTGTATTGCGTTACCCCAACTGGCGTAGAAAATTCAACAAATTTTGCGTTGCTTCAATTGGCGGTGAATCCACGATTGGCGTTAAAAATTCAAAGCTAGCATAATTTTTTGAATCTATTATTTTTAGTACGTGAAATTGTAAGACTGTGATAGCATGGTTGGTAGAGCACTAGATTCGCATTATTTGGGCAG
This sequence comes from Argiope argentata, assembly GCA_026289955.1. Taxonomy (NCBI): domain Eukaryota; kingdom Metazoa; phylum Arthropoda; class Arachnida; order Araneae; family Araneidae; genus Argiope; species Argiope argentata. Next base: position 370,325 of record JAOUZG010002972.1, read on the forward strand.
CGAGTTCGAACCCGCCAGCTGAAGACTGTGAGTGTGGTGGATACTAGATTTGCCGTGGTCATAAAACCCTCCATGTTGAGAATAATACCACTGGGGGTACTGGGTCAGAGGTGATCATTCTCTGTTCCAGATCCAAATTTCGATCTGCGGATGAATGAATGAAATGTAATAAGTTCGCCCTGTAAAAAAGGGTTTGTGACATGTTGAGCTAGAAGTCAGACCTCTGCTTTCGGGATCTCAGGGGTCCATACCCTCAGATGCTACTGCACCTCTCCTTCCGTTATAAAGCGGAACATGGGAACAACAGCAATTGTGATTATTTAATAAAAAGTAACTAAAATAAAAAATTTCTTTGTTGACCTTAGTAGGAATTGACTTAAATTTTTTTAATATTACTTTTTTTTCACATGCTTTTAGCAATTCCTTTTTTTAAAAAAAATAATAGTGAACGATTGTAATTAAAACAGATTCAACTCAGACCAATTAGCCCTTCCGATGTATGTATTTAGTTAAAATTTGGTATATACGTGACAAAAATTAAGAGAAAAAGAAATAAAAATAATAAATCAAATTTCGACTCGAAAAACTGCGTTTTTATGTGAACTAGAAAATCTTTAAAAAACGTGTAAATCACTCTTTAATATGCTTTTAAAATTGAAATGTTCAGAAATAGTTTAGTTGCTCTGCGAGAAAATTAACGCTTTAAAAGCTAATGAAAAATGTCCACGTCTATGAAATATTTGAAGAAGAAGTTTATTAAATTTGAAGAGCCTGCATAGTTTTGTGCATTGAAGATGATGGAAACTCATTTCAAATGAAATAGAGAAGTCTTTATTGTTATGGTTGTCAGAGTGAGTTCCTCATATTCTTTCGTGAATTCTTGTTTTCCAGATTTGAAACCCTATGATTTTTCATTGTGAAGATTCTTAAAAAATAGTGCTGGTGAAAGAACTGATGATGCCTTGATTGAAAGCAGCTGTGCACACCATGTTGCTGTGATTAAGAGAGAATCTTAGCGCTAAAATAAAATACGCTGTAATGCGTTTTGAAATGAGAGCTGCGCAAACTGTTAAGACACAGAGCAAACGTTAAAACAAAATAGTGGTAACATTTTGAAATTTCTTTACTCAACCCATTTTCACATAGTGATCAAAATTTGAACGATTTTTGCAGTAGATCTCTTTTTTCAATTATCTATATAAAGAATATAAGAAATTTCTATAAAATACGTCAACTAAAAGGCCGTTACACTGGTCTTAGAAAGGTCACTTGAATGAAAATCACTCCAAACTTCAAGGAAATTCTTCCTCCTTTTGAGCAAAAGATGTTATTTCTACTATATAACTATTTCGGTCTAGAGACAAAAGGGAAGGAGATGCAATTAGTAGCAATTAAGTAAAATAATTAAGTTAAAAGAGTTTAAAAGCATTTACCAGTTTCAAAATATTAAATATCATAATAATAGATGAAATTTATACTTGCTGTTCTTTTTTGAAGTAAACTTATCAGTAGTTGCAAAAAATAAATGGTCATTGTGAAAAATCAAAGTATTGTTTTGAAAATATTAACAAATAAAAAAATAGTTTTATTTCTAACCCTAAACTAAGGAGAAGTTGACCTTCGGGCGGATTAATTCCAAAATTCACTTCCAAAGAGAAACAAAAACTAAATATTTCTTCTCATACGTAGCACTTATGGGGAGAAAAAATATATTATATGATTGTTCCATTACTATAGTTAGTAATAACTCAAATTGACAGTATGCAGAAAAATAGGAGTGATCCTATCACAGATGAATATTACAACATTCATAATTCTTAAGCGGTTGGCTGAGGCTACAAATCTATAAGAAAGTGCGCAATGAAATTTATTTTTGAATTAGAAGTTTCGTTATGCAAAATATTTATAACTGAAATTTAAAGCCAATTTCTGTATTCAGATATCCATTATTTTCAAATGAAATTTCATCACATTTAACATTATTTAGTTAATCTAGTACCGTCAATTTTTATTGCTACCAACTGTTATAATTTAGATAAGTTCTTTCCTTTTGCAATACTGAATGAAAAAAATATTTTTTTAAATATGTGTTCATATGAAACACAGTAAAATATTTGATACACTACTTAGGATTCTGGATTTCCTTTTCAACACCATTCATGTTTTTATAATGATCACATTTTCTTCTTCCAAATACAGAAAATTTAATACTGATTAGAAATTTTTCTTCCTCTAATTTCAGATGTGAATACAGACTATAATCCAATAATAATTTTTTTTCAAAAGATATAAGTAGAATTAATATACTTTAAATTTACTTATGTATACTTATTTTAGTTTAACTAAAATGCGAAAATAATAAAGGTAAAACTTGAAAGGAATGGGTTGACTATGATAAAATATGGCTGATAATGTTTCCTTCAGAGAAGGATAGTTTCATATAATAAAATCACCTGCTTAAATCCAAAAAATACATTCTAAAACATTTAAATATTTGAGAAAGTATTGCTTAATATTCAATGAGCGAATTGTGTTAGTAGAGAACTTCGGAGCTTACTTCATGATGATAAATAAATCGTTACATATAAAACGTTCAAATAATGCGAGCTACTAATCTATAATAATAAAAATAGATCTCGAAATGCGTTGCTAAGCGCTAAACTAGAGAACGGCTCGACCAATTCGGCTAATTTTTTTAAAAAATATTTTCTTTAAGACACGAGGATGGTTCTTATGGAGAGAAAAAATGAAAAAACTGAGAGGAAAATAGTTTAAACGACACTTTTCTTACTTTCCCGCCAAAAATCTGCATTTCCTTCCCCCACACCAACTGAGTAAGATAGCAGGAAGTAATAAATTATGATTTGTTTAGAAAGAAATGCGCGAAGTCAGTTGGTTTTCATTTATAGATAACGGGATCCTTAAAAAAGAAAGAAAATAGTTGCTTTTATTATTAGTCTGTATGAATATTTAATCTATGCCTGCTCGAAATAAAGTCTGGGCAGGGAAGAAAGAGAATAACAAAGCGAAAAAAAGGTTTGTAAAAAGAAAAGTAGTGAAGAAAAAAAGGAGAGAAAAAAAAAAGAAAAGAAAAAAGGGTGTGTGTGTGTGTCACCATTATTACCTCTGTGCGCGGCATTTTCCACGCTGTTTTTAAACTTTCGCATCTCTTGAAAACCAATTTGTTTCGTGTGTTTACATTTATTAAAATTTGAATCTCATTATTCTATAAAAACGTAGAATTTTAGACCTTTTCCTCCACCATTTAAGTAAAATATCAATTCCGGGACAACCATTGCTCGATAGAAAGAGAAAGATGAGTAGTACAATGAACAGAACATCTGAAGAAAATAATACTAAAAATGAATTATATGATTATCAAAATTTGTTTGGTTTAAAAATATTTTGGTGAAAAACCTGTAATGAGACACAGCTACATAAAATATTATATGAAAATTTTAGCGAGCATTAATACTGGCGAACCGACTAGTCGCCAAAGGTGGCTAGTATTAAATTATAAGAAGAGTTAATCAAAATTAAGATGTAGTTTCTTATTTTCTAAAATTATTTCATCCATAACTAATAAAACGCAGCATGGAATTTGGATAAAGTATTATTATTTTCATTACTTTTAAATAGAAAAAAAAACATAATTAATTTTTTAAAAACTGGAGTTGCTAAAGTTAAAACAGACAAAAGCAACATGAAAGATAAGATTTATAGAAAATATAAAAATCGATTAATGAGCTTTACTATCAACGTTCTCAACGAATTTAAGCCAAAAATACATTATGCACCTTAAGAAGGAACTAAAAAAAGCTTGGATAAAGAAAGAAAATCATACAGAATATTTGCAATTGCCATCTTCACTTTTTATAATAAAAATGTGGTTAAGTAATGTGAATTCAATTTAAAAAGGAAAATAATTCTGAGAAATTTGATGCAGATTCTAAAACAAAAGGAAACTGTTTTAACCGAAGAAAGTGAAATAGGGAAATAAATAAATAAATAATTTTAAAAAAATTAAGAAGACAAATGTTTTTTTTTTTTCTTTTTCTTTATTTTATATCACATCAAACCCACCCACAAGCACGAACAAACTTTAAAAGTGTATGCTACTTCATTGTAACATTGTTTCGAGATGATTTTAGATCAAAATAAATATCGAGCAAAAGACCGTAATTGAAAAGAGATAGGGGAATCTGAAGAAATAGAACTCATCAGTAGAAAATAGCACTTTCATAAATTTACTTTTGTAAGCCGAACTTTACCATTCACTTCATGATGTTGTGATAAGGAGTCAACTCACAATACGAAATAATCACACACGATATGTCAGCCATATTCACACCATATTAGTGTCTTTTTGGGACACATTCCAATTATTCTATACACTTTATATTTTTCATGACTTTGGATAAGTTAGTAATGCTACGTCGAATGTTCTGGAGAAAAAGAAATGATAGCACAGTAATTTATTCCTTTTCGGTAACAAAATCTTCTCTTAAAGAAACTTTCCCTAATAATATGGATACGAATATATGCGCCTCTTACATTGGAGTAATTTGTATATAATATGATACACTACACGGGCTAATAAAGTTAGTTGGGTGCGCTCTGAAATCATTAAACATGCATATACGTATATTTTAACAAGCCACTCAGTACACCTTAAAATATAACTTCAGATGCTTCTACACATTTCAACAACTTTTATTAACAACTATTGATGCATTGTTTATTTTATATTATTAACCAAAATAATGAGTTTGAATAATTAAATGCACATAATTCAGTAATTTTAAATTTACGCATACAAATCGTGTTTGTAGCTTATTTGCTTATTATAATATATAATAGCAAACAATGTTTCATTAACAATATATGCATGTTCATTTACAATGAAAGACCGCAATTATGTCATTTTGTTTCCGGAATTAAAAAAAATACGATCAGTATTACACGCTATAAATATAAATTGGAATCAAAGATTTCATGCATCATTTACAAATAAAAATTCAAAATCAAATTTAAAAAAAAATGTAACGAATTTTTTTAAATAAATTGATAAACACAAATGTGCCAGTTTAATATTGGAAATTGTATTTAAATAATAAAATATTTATTTCACATCAGAATTTAGTTATTTTTGATGAAATTGAGTAGTTTTATTTTCGAAATTGATTATTATTATAGAATTTAAAGAGAAATACTGGGCAGCCAGGCAGTTAAAACTTTCCACAAACGCGATCCCAGCAGTTTGAAATTTGGCATATAATAATTTATCTTTCCATTAATCTTCCAAACAAAAAATAAAATCGCAAAGAAAATAAGATTTGCACAGATACAACAGATCGAATCGAATGAAAGATAGCAAATAAATAGAAATAGTTATGCTAGCATCCGGTAGCGTTTCTGAGTTAAAACTATCGCTGTTAGCTGTTTTACTTTATAACAACTTGATTGGGAAAAGACTCCACTTGTTTTGATAATATTTTCACCCACATTCGGACATATTTGAGTCACAGGTCTTTAAAAATATTTTTTTTTCAGTTTATAGACAGGGTATATTTTCCGGGTAAATTTTTGCAGGAAGAAATGCACTTTCGGCTTAAGCAAGAGTCAGCTTATATTCAAAAATATACGGTAAGTACTTTTGTTTTATCTAATTAAATCAATGAAAACAATTCAATAATAGATGTTACAAAAACTTTAAAGATTAGAAAAGAGAGAGAGAGGGAGAAAACAGAATAATGATTAAATCTGTACTCTTTGTACTTTATAATAACGAAATTACCTGGACGAATCTTATAAGTAAGAACATAAAACTATTGAACTGCATATGAAATTGATTAAATTAAATCAAATACATAATAATGAAATAAAAACGATTATTTTTTTCGTATTCATACATTCACTCAAATGGGGAGGGGGTGGGGATTCAATAGAAGCCATTGAGGCAAATCTTAACAACATATCCAGCCGGGGGGAAAAAACACTACATGGACATAAACGAAGCTAAAGGGATTAAAGCAATTTTAAGATTACTATTAAAAAAATTAATGAAATCAACGAGATGAGAAGAATATGGTTCTAAATTTCAGCATATCAAGAGATTTGTGATACTTATATGTTGTTAGTTCTTCTAAGCAGCTAATTTAAACATAGAGAAATTGAGCGATTCATTTTCTACTGTCAAATAATCTGTACAATTAAACGATTCATTAAATTAAATTTTCATTACTTAATTTGAAAACTTTTGAAATTGAGCCAACTTATTAACTAGAATTGAATTCCCAGCAGAAATTTCATCTTCAAGTGTAATGTTGATACGCAAATTTATTTATGGAAGCAGACAAAATAAATAAATAAATAAAACTGTAAAGAGCTCTTTCATCGTTCATTCATACTGTGAACATTCAACAAAAGTTCATTTCAATATTAAGAATGTGCAAAATATAATTTATTAATTGTGAATTACATACAGACGAACTTTCATCACAGCAGTTTTTATTGCTTATAATTTCTGCAATTGGTACTATTATTTTAAAATAAATTTATGCATGGTTTGGTCCATTTAGTTTACTTTATAACAATTTTAACCTATAAGCTATTTTAGATAAGTCATCACTTCTTTTCCGAAAAATACATTGTTTATAATTTTTTTAAAAAATGACATCACAGGATTATCATACCATGCTCAATATCACGCTCCTCTTCTCTTTCACAATCTTAATGTGAATGTTAGAAGTCTCCCTTTATTACGTACAGTTTACATGATTTGTCAATATATATATATATCTTAAATATAAATTCAAATCTTTACGATTCAATCGCCAATGCCAGAGACAAAGTTTCTGTAGAGAACTGATATAGTGATTTGAATTTAGGCAACTTTGGAATGAATTAAATATAACGGGAAAATAAGAGATTGGAATTCAGCCAGAAGCTCATTTCAGCCCCTGTACCTGACATTATTAACTATAATTGCTTAGGTCTGTTTAGCATTAGATGTAAAACACGAATAAAAATTGCCATATAATAGCAGAATACATCAACGAGACATTTATTGAAAATAAATTTTACACGATATTATATATAAACTATTTTAATTACTAAGAAATTGTTCAACTATAACTGAAAAGTATTTAAGGCTTGGAGAAACAATAAAGTAAGCAGCACCAGTCTACTTTAAGACAATAAAACAAATGCAAATAATAAAAATAATGTTCCCATAGATATTATACCATATCAGCAATCTCTTCTTCTTATTATTATTATTTTGAAAAAAAAATTCACATTCTTATTTCCCGAAATGGTTCTGAAGCATTGAAAACAAAAGACTGACAAGAAAGATACATTTTTACTTAAGAAGAGCATCGGAAAACAGCAATCTTTTCAGGATTAATTTGAAAGATAATGATTTGTTATCATAGATAAAATTAGTATCCACAATTCTGATGCGTAAAAAAAAAAATTATATGTTAAAATCTTTAAAGAAAATATAGCCGTTTATTTACAGAATGTTATTTTAACCTTTCAGTAAAATAATAAATCGAATAAATTTAATATAAACGGAATATGAGAAACGTACCATATTATATATATATATATATATATATATATATATATATATATATATATATATCAACGGAGGAAAAATTGCACCTAAACGTAAACTCTAAATAAAACTCTCTTTAAAGGAAGTTTTACTATCTTTCTTAATTTTCTATCTTTAAATAAATATATTCCTTGAAGGTTCCTTGTTCATAAGTAAATTTTTAAGTAGAAGTATACAAAACGAAAATTGCTCATTTTAGTGGTAAATTAAGGAGTATCGAGTTACCAACTGAAAAGCTTGTAGCAATTCTGAATTTCTAGTATGGAAGCATTAGTCTGAGTTTCCATTCCATTTGATTTTAAAATGTGGTGTGAGTGTGTGTTTTGGAAATTAGAGAAGGACGTGAAATCTTCTAAGCAAATAAGAAAGCTAAGTGAGTAATCTAAACCACAATTTGATATCTCGGAAAATTCCTCCTATGACCTCTTGGAGGTGTAGGTCATATTCTTTAATGACCTACACCTCCAGATTGTTGTCACGAGTAATTTGTATCTATATTGGTAATATGTATATCAGTAATAACACGCTTAAGCATCCTCTCCTTTACCATAAACTAGTATTATGCCATTTTCCACATTCTGTCTGGTTCTTTTTAAAGCCCAGGGCCTGTAAAATAGACAGAACAGATGTAGAATCGGAGGTATAGTTGATTACACAAATGCCACCGTCCCGAAAAAGCTAATATCAAAATAAATAATAATGCCTACTTATGTTCCAGCATTTACTAATATTTCGCAGAAAGGCGGGCCACTCCAGGCCAATAAGAGTAGTGACAGATCTCAGGTTTACCATTGAAAATGTTAGTATTGAAACGCCTAATATTCAAAAGTTATATCTACAACCCAATTTAAAATAACGCGTGAGCTGGTTTCGACAGGACATAGTAATTTTGAGTCATAGTCAAATGATGAGACGTCACTCCTTCTCCAAATTTCAACATCACATTAGATGGAGGGCATCTGTTCCAGACGCATCGACAATTAGTCTTTTCAGAAAATAGTAGTGCAGCAAAAAATTTTTGTCAAGAGGTTACAACTAAAAAATATATACTTTACCCTTAAAAAAAAAAGACCCTTTTAATTTCAAAGCCAAATATAAAGTCTGTTGCCTCTCAAACATATTAAAAAACAGGTATGACATAAACTCTTTGTGTTTATGTAAAAAGAAAATTATACAAATGACGAAATGATTTAGCAGATAAACGTATAAGAGTTCCCTCGCAACCCTCTCTTTCGTCTTAGTTTAGTAAGTTTGATTATGTTCACCCAAAATGAATTAAAATAAGATGAGCAATAAATGATGAGTAAAGTGCATCATTTTTATAAATATTGACCCCTAATAAAAATTGAGTCTGATTAATATTTTAGAAATAATCTTTCTTCCGAAGAGTTACGTCTAACAAATGAAGAGGAATAAACAAATAAAATGTGCTTCAGTCCAGACAGCAAGAATTGAAACCAAACCTCGTAAACGGCTATTAAGAGAAAAGGGGCACATTTGCTGAAATAAAGAGGCGGACCTCGGATTAGAGGAAAAAAAAATTACATTCCAAACCGGAGATGGTTTTCCTCTAAATTCAAAGAAAACAGAGTTGCTTCTCATCTAAAGATAAAATCATTAAACTGATGACGATTTAGGAGTCATCATTGGCTTCACGCCGCATAGACCAGTTCACTATTTTACTAGTTTATTGATTAATTTCCATTCACAATTCTTACGCTTTTCACTTGGATCATCGAAATTTTGAAAATGAGAAAATAAGCAAAGAACAATGAACTGTAAGAATAGAAAAGTAAGAAAATTCGACAGAAAACGAAAATGTAGCTTTAAAATATAATTTTACGAATTTCTGCCGCTCTGCATCCCTAATGGTCGAATCGCCATTGCCGAATTAAGCTTGTCTCGAAACTGCAAAGCCACCGATTTCAAAATGAATTGTTACTGAAATAAACAGCTAAGCAAATGATCGCAGTATTGTGAATCAGTTTTGAAATCTGAATTTCACCATGTAAATCTACATCGAAACAAAACGTTTGGGCGATTCACTTGTGAAAATGACATCAAAAATATTAATAAGGACACAGGCCTCAAACATAACAAAAAACACAGCCATTTACTGGATGCATTAATTAGGAAAAACGATGTTTAGGGTAAAAAAATCTTTGAATTTAAATACTGAATTCAAGAAAACGTTTATGATGGCGTATCAAGACATATGAAACTGTATCAATCCCTGTTTTCTATATTTTGAATTTTGTGGAAGTTTATCCTTTCATGGATGAAATGTGCAATGTACAATATAATTAAATTTTGAATCTATATTTTTGAATACAACCAGTTAAAACAGAATATATAAAATGTTATGCGAAAAAATTCTGATTGCTCCTTAAAATTACTAAAATTAAGATTATATTTTAAAGGTTAAAATAAAACTCTAAAATTTACAAACGAAGCAATCTATTATAAAGTTTATAAATATCTTTGAACATAAAAATAGGGAATAAGGCTGTGCAAGTTAGAAATATAATTTATTAATAAAAATTCATGTCCAGTCCTGCCTTCTATTACAACTTCCATTTATTCTTGATTATATTATATTAGCTTATATATATTCTTGATTATATTAGCTCTTAATTTTTCGGAAAAATAAACCAGAACTTTATAATAAAATGAGAGTCTCAGATTTAAAGGCAGAAAACAAATTTAGATTCTTATCATAAAAATAAAGAAAAGAAATATAAAGTTTCCCAAATGTTTTATTGTTGGAAACAAAGCTGCATTAATTTCCTTTAATTATATTTGTAATAAGTTAATGTTAAGTAATTTTTCGCTGACATAAAGTAAAGCGAATAACAAAACTAATTAAAGAACCTTTTATTTGAATATGCACAACTATTTATTAATCAACACATATTTAGATATCAGTTGCTTTGCTTTACAATTCATTTCAGAGGCATTAGCCATTTAGGAATCAAATTGCAGATGGAAGTGGGAAGGAGGCGAAAGAGAAAGAAAATCTATTACTAATTAGTTGTCTTCCAAAATTAACACATAATTAGTCTTCTAAATCAGGTAAGTTTTCTATATTTCCAAAATTTAATTATTAAATTTTAATTATTACAGTTTTCTCATCCAGATTTCCTATTATACATTAATTGCTTGAAAAACAATAACTTAATTCATTAATTAGAAACAGCCATTAATCCAAAATGCTTCAGTAATAAATCAAAGACAGAAAAAATCTAAGATAATGCTGAATGCAGAATAAAGAAATACTTTATAAATTATAAAATCATTAAGGGTGAGGAGATGATATTATTAACAACTATATTATGTACATATAAAACTTAATAATGGAGATAACTGTTGTTTCAGAATACCTTTCAAATATGTAGCAAAATAATAATTGCAAGTAGGTCAGTAGAGTTATTATAGAACAAAGAAATGCACAAAAATACAAGAAGATATTCTTTAAAATTGAAGTTTTATCACAGGATATATAAGTTCAGCATCAAAATATGTATAACATCTTATTAGTAATGCATAAAAATAAATATAAGTGATTACATGTACAAAATAAAATAAAATAAAAACACTAACGAAACAAACAAATCAACGTGCAGAAAATGTTCACAAAACCTTACAATAATCAATAAAATCTTTTGGCTTTCAATTTTTCAATTAAGTTGCATATTTTCAGAGCTGGGCCTAATTTTAAACCCATATATTTCATCATCATGTCACTGTTCAGCAAAAGAAGAGCTTTCCCATCGATTTCCTAAAAAAAAGTGAGATTAAAAATAATATTTATAAAAATAAAATAAAGTAATTATGCGTTCTTATGACATTAAAATTTTCTTTTAAAAGAAATACTTAAGATAATAAATTTTAATCTTATCTAATCCTTCGTGTATACATAATGATAAAACAATGGTAAATGCAAATGCGATAAAAATAGGATTACAAGTTTATACAAGAGAAATAGAATAATGATCAACTCATTAAAACAAAGCAACAATTTACAATATCATCCCAATGATGAGTACGCTTGATGTAACATTTCCCTCACTGATTGTTTCCTTAAAGAAAGTTAGGCTACACAGACCATAAGACTGTTCCATCAGTTGTTTTCAGTCTGATACGGACCTTGCTATAAATTTAAGGAATCAATTCAAGATTTAAAGGCAAAGGCTAGGTTTTGAAATTAACTTAAAAAAATTCCTCATAATACATTTAAAAAAAGTACTTCGTTATATCTTTTATTTATTTATTTGATTTTTTAAACAAAAATTATTTTCAAGATAAGGTTTTCTTCTATCTTTTAATTAATCCTTTTTAATATTTTAATGTTAAAATTCGAATTCCCTAATTGACCTAATTGTTAATAAAATATCAGGAGCGGTTTTTATATTAAGAAGTATAAGGGCTTTATTTAGATATTTGTTATATTTCAGTAAATTATACTAATGAGAATGTATATTTTTTTATAGATTAAAGTGCATCTTTTTATCCAGATACTTTTTGCTTGTTGAGATAACAATTATATTTGAATAAAAAAATTGAAGATTCATTCTAAAGCTTTTAATCTATTTTAGTAATTTTCATTACATATGATTACACTCCTTCATATTTACTATGAATGTTTTAAACACATCATAATTATTACCTTTCAATTTTTTTTTTAATTTCTCAATTTGTAAAGGCTTTATAATTGAATTAGTCTAATACACAAATCACATTAAATTTCTAGTTGCATATTTCTACGGAAACTCTCATAAGTACTTTCAAAATAAAAAAAGATTTAAAAAAAAATCGTGTACTGAATGGATTTTCCTTGACATTAGACCTTATATTTTTGTCATTTTTTTATGTCATGTTCATTTTTTCTTTTTTATGTGTGTGTGAAGAATTTAAAAAACTGACATTTTTTCCTTGGTTTTATTACTTTCATATGTAAAGAAGCCTATCTTTTAAAGAGCACTCTAATATTTGAAGGAAAAAAGAAACAATAATGTATTGATTTCCGACACTACTTACACGATACTACAAAACTCAATGAAAAAGCTTTTAAAACCATTATTTCGAAATAGTTCTATTGTAAAGCGTGAATATTTTTATTACATGAAATGAAAATAAGGCAAGATAAATTGAAAATTCTAATAAAATATATGAATTATGATTAGTCAGTGTGCTAATTGAGACTAATTTCAATAAATAAATAATGAAATCAAGATATATTGAGGAACGTGGAATCCTCTTAGACAATATATTACAATGTTGATACATGATTTAGTCTTTTTTATAAATAGGATGTGCTTCACACCAGTTCATCTGCCAATGATAATAATAATAATAATAATAATAATAATAATAATAATAAATGTGAATTTCATAATAACTTCTTTCTATTCTTTCAAATTCATTTTTCAAATGGCCTAATCACTTTGAGACAGTCTGTACATACAACTTTGTTTTCTAAGAGAGATAAAATCGAAATAACACTAAATTCCTACTTTTTTTTTCAAAATAGTTGGCGCACCAAATATGTTTGTCGTGTGTATAATGCCAAAGATTGTAATTCTCTCCCTTTACACTTTTCAGAATAGATAAGAAAGAATGATGATTGAATGGCCACTGGGCGAAGTGTTCACACATTTATATTAAAAGTATCAACAATAGGAGTTCCATCAAAATAAAGAAGTTTCATCGTCATTCTACTTTCTTATATGTTGTTAAGACAGGAAACCAATTAATAAAATAAATAGTCTTTTATATATTTTTTTCATTTCACATTAAATGTAAAGATCTAAAATATAATAAAATATTTCTGATCTAATTATACTTAAACATAATGCGTTTGAAAAACAGCACATTAGAAGGTATAAATATGAGAAAGAAATTTTTGCTTAAGCTTCAACAAAATTTAAAGAACTTTCAATAAGTATTATAACAATGCGTTTTCCCTTAGTTAGTTACTTGGTAATACAACTTTTAACATTTGACTAATATAACAAAGTTGAGTAATAGTCTTTGAATAAAACTCCCATTTTATTGAAGAAATCTGAAGTTTGTAGAAAAATACTGACATGCAATTATCAAATATAAACTTTAATAGATATTTTATAAACTTCAGGGCTTTGATTTTATACAGGTTCTATAATCAGGAGAAATGTTTTCATTTGTGAGAAACAAAACTTTAAAGAAATAATTATCTTTAAATGTGAATTAAACAAATTTATTTTTATGAATATTTCAAGATTTATGCTTCCAGTATTAGAAGCAGCAGTAAATCTAAAAGCACACAATGTCAAAAATTATATATATCTTCGAAAACATAAAAGTTAATAATAGATAATTCCCTACATAAAACTCACGTGTTTTCGAAAGAGATCAGCATGATTTATCATATTTGAATCAACAGAGCATACATGATGAATTACATCATCAACTGTCCACTCAGAAGGTTTTGTCTGGCATTTCTCAGCAATTAAGCTAGTGACATAACAATCTGCAAAATAGATTAGATTAGTAAATTTGATGACATAAAAAATGAAACACAAGCATTTATTTTAAAAATATGCAAAGCTAAAACCATCAAAAAGTATCGAGACTTTTTTAATAATGAGAGAAAACTTAGTTCCTCTATAATAGTGTTTGTTGTGCAAGGGGGTATCTGTTCCATGTTAAATTTGTCAAGGCCAAACGTCCTCCCGCTTGTGTGGTATGGTGTCAAGTTTGTGTGTGGCTATTGCCAGCTCATGTGTCGTCCTCGTCATCTCACCGCGGTACAAAATTAGTCCGTTCAGTGTTGCTTTACAACGGACGTTAACTATAACGTAACTAAAACCGAACTAAACTAAACTTAAAGAAAAATGAATTATTTTAGATTGAAATTGCGCTCTACTTTAAATGTTATTAGATGCACTTCTCATATATTTCTAAATGAAATTTGAAAATTTAGCATCTAAAATAATTTTATAATTTAGAAACCATTAAAAAAAGAGAAAATTTTTACTTTATTAAATTTGATTTTTCCTCACACTCCGCCCATTGAAAATAAATGATGAAGATTATATATAAATAATTACAAAAGTGTCATGAAGGTAATGAAGCAAAAGTGTTACAATGTTTTAAAATACAGTATACAGTAGTAAATTTATAGTATAATTTGTTAAATGTGAGTAAATATTGATAAATTTGTTGAAAATAACTTGTACAGAATCATCGGTTGAAACTGAAATTTTGTCAACATAAAATATTTCTCTAAACTTTTTCATGCGCAAAATACTGCTCATGTTGGAATGAGGACAAATCAACTTAACCGGCACAAGCAGTTTGATTCGTTTGCGAAGGAATGTTAACGATTATATAGAACGAACGATAGCACAAAGAGGATAAATGGATATGTTTGAGACAACAAGAATGGTTGGAATCTTAAATTCGGACGGTGACAAACCGAAGCGTCAAGAATTTCGAATGTGCTTTAATGTGTGCTTTCAAGAAAGTGGAAAGAGTTTTAATTTTGAATTTGAATTTTATTGGCACAAGGGCCACACCTGGCTAAGCTGCGCCACACAAGCGATTAAAAACTTAAAACCATGTATGTAAAATTCTTAAACATATGTACAGTGATGCAAGATAAAAAAAACATGAAAAAAATGTTCAAAAATGAAGTGCAAGGAAAAAAAATTATACGATTTTAAAATTACAAATGGGATCTGAAATTCAGATAAACATTTCAAACACAAAAAATGCAAAAAAGCAGAAAAGTTTTAATTACCTAACTGTTTTGCCCGTATGCCGTGCGTGCATTGATTTATCGAATTTTGATAGTAGTAAACAAAAATTAAACCATTCATAACAATTATAATTCAATAGTAAAATGATTTCGAATACGTAGATAAGTCAAGTATTCGATGGATTTCCATTTGAATCAAAATTAGAAAATATTCCTAAAATAGAAGGTGTCATCTTATTAGATAGTAAAGAAAATAAAACTGTTAAGTGATTAAATTTTTTAATAAAAAGTTAATTTGTCTGAGAAAAGCAAACAACTCTGGGTGGAGTCTTTTAAATATATCAGTAATACTAAAGAAGTATAGACGCAAGGCGTTAAAATCGGGACATTTTGCCAAAATATAATCTACTGAGTCTGATATTCTGCTTGAGGAACACATCGGCACTGGCTATCTAAATAACAAATACGTACAGGTGTAATGAGTATGCCCAATTTGAAGTCGAGTCAGTTTCACATCTGCTTGACGAAAAGGTATAGGCGGCCATGCACCAAGAACAGGTTTGATGCTGTAAAGTTTGTTATTTACTGGCAGCTCCAAGATTCCTGCCACTGGATATGAACGTATTGTTGCACGCTTCGGTGGATATCATCATACGGTGCACTACGGTTTAAAGGGATTAAGGCCAATCGAGCTATGCTATCTGCCTTCTCATTGCCATCGATGCCAACGTGACTCGGGATGCAGCAAAGAGTGATATCAAACCCTTTATTTTCGAGTGCTTTGTAGTAGTAACGTCTATTCAAAACAATTGGATGGTAGTGAACAATTTGATGGTAGTGGTCAGTTGTTTTAAAACACTCATATACATACAATACATACAAAACTCACTCATATACTCATATACATACAAAATTTTCGAAACTGGCTGCTACAGCCGCGTTGCAAGGCATAAAATGTTGCCATTGAATCTTCACTATAAACAGAAAATGAGGAGACTATGGCTGTAAGATATATCATCAAGACTATACACCAAAACTAGTATGCCCATCAGTTTTAGAACCATTTGTAAACACGCCAATATAATCAGAATACTAACTTCGATGAGAGTGAAACATAGTTTGAAGAATGACTGCGGAAGTTCCACTTTTATTAAAATTTATAAAGGGATTTATATGTTCAACTGAGAGCATTTCTCAAGGGGCATGGTGGTACACACTTCAGACAGGACTTGCGACTCTTACAGTTTCATATCTTAATCAAATATTTCATGGGGTCTAAGAAAGGGCGGATAGAAAATGATCGAGACCTATATAGTCTGGTGATTGGATTGCAGTAGTTTCAAAAGATGATTTGAGTTCATTATTTTAAAATAATATGTAAGTGACAAGTTCTGACGTCTCAAAATTAGGAGCATTTGATGACATTCAGTATAAAGACTACCAATAGGAATAAGTCCTGAAAGCTTTGGAACATGTTCTTAAAACTGATTGGTGAACCGGACCAAACCTCTGAAAGACAGATTTGCGTGCAGAGCCATAAAAAATACAACCATAATCAATGTGAGAGAGTATAGTAGCCGTATATATTCTAAGGAGAGAAGTGCAAGAAATGTTTGATAAAACTTACAAAATATTCAATAATCTCTCGCATTTTTTTAACGTAAATATAGAATATGCGATAAAAAAAAAGTCCGTTTACTATCCAAAATAACTCCTAAGAAACGAACTTCTTGAACGACTGGAATAGGTTGATAGTAAATATAAAGTTCTGGTTCAGGATGTACATTCTTTTTTCTGCAAAAATGCACAATACAGCTTTTGCTTGAGGATATGGTGTATTCGTTTCGCTCACACCATGAAAGGATATTATTGATAACAGTTTGGAATCTTCTCTCAATTTCATTCATGCTCGCTCCCTGACAAAATATTTGCAAGTCATCCACGTCGAGACTGCTTTGAATTGATTGAGGCAAACTTAAAAGCACCTTTGAGATTTGAAGGATAAAAATTGTTACACTCAAAACACTTTCCTCGAGGACGCCTTCAGGTTGAATGAAAGACTTTGAAAGTATACATCCAACACAAATATTAAAAGAACGATGAGATAAAAAAAATGTCTTATAAAAATAGGCAAATTTCCGTAAAATCCATCATTTGATAAAGTACATAAGATGTTGCAACGCCAAGAGAGGTCATAAGTTTTATCAATGTCAAAGAAAATAGAAACTAAATGATTTTTTTTTGACAAAAGCATTGCAGATCTGAGTTTTTAAATAAACAATGTTGTCTAGTGTAGAGAGTCCTTTGCGGAATTCGCTCTGATGCGAGGATATAAAATAATTTATTTTTAGTTTATAAATTAATCTGAAGTGGATAATTCTCTAAAGTGTTTTTCATAATGAGCTTGTAAGTGTTATACGTCAATAACTTAGAGGGTCAGTGCTATTTCCTCCTGGTTTTACTATTGGGATGATTATAATATTTTGCCATTGCTTTGAACAGACATGCTTATTCCAAATTCGGCAAAACAACAAAAGAAAGTTTAAGACAGAATTTTCGGGCAAATTTTGAAGCATGTAGTATGTTATTACATTTGGTCCTGGAGATGAATTATGATACTGGGATAGAGCCTTCTGTAATTTGAACATTTTTAATTCGCAGTTATAGGGAGCATATTGTCGCTATCAAATGAGACAGGGTGCTGGTCAATGAATTTCTTAGTTTCCAGGAAAGTCATAGAATAAGAATGGGAATTGGAAATCGCAGCAAAGGTTTCGCCAATGGCATTAGAGATATTTTCTGGCGAAGAGTAAAGGTTGTTACAACGCTTCAGGATGGGAAATGTAAAATTGTTATAAATACCGTTTATTTCTCTAAATTTTCACCACAATTGGGAATTCGATATTGTGAGAGTTATTGAAGAAGCAAATCGTTATACGACTCTCTTTCACTTCGAAGACGGATTCTTCGAACATGTGCTTTGGGGCTTTTAAAGGCAATTAAATTTTTTGGGTTGGGTATCAACGGAAGATAACCCACATTTTTTGCTGTTTCTTAATAGCATCATGGCATCATCTTAATAGCATCATTGGTCCACTATGGTTTTCGTAATCTGCGTGGATGAGAAGAGCTTTTAGGTATTGATGAATCGGTAAAGCAATAATTGTATCAATGATGTATCAAATTGCGTCATTTATGTCTGAAGATTTGATATTTTTATTCATTTATGTCTGAAGATTTGACATTTTTATTCATTTAAGTCTGAAGATTTGACATTTTTATTCATTTATGTCTGAAGATTTGACATTTTTATTCATTTATGTCTGAAGATTTGACATTTTTTTATTCATTTATGTCTGAAGATGTAACAATTTCCTCAGTGATCACAACAAGCTGTTTGAATATTTTTCAATCTGCCCCCCGAAAAAGGCATTTGAGTGGAAAGGAATTCGTACAAACACTGTCAGCATGGGAGATTAGAAGCGGGAAGTGATCGCTGTTATGAAGGTCACTTTCAACAACAAAATTCAGAGAGGCCATAAGTGATGGGGAGCAAATTGCCAAGTCCAATGAATGGAATGTTCGTGTTGGCACATGAAAATAAGTTTTTTCATTCCTATTAGGTAGACAGAGACAGTGATCGGAGATGAGTTTCACGATCTGTCTCCCACGAGAATTGGTACTATTACTACCCCATAATATACTACGGCTATTAAAGTCAGCAAACAAGATTAAAAGGTGTGGGTAGCTGATCAATCAACAAATTTAGTTCTTGATTAATAGTTTCATTTGGTGGAAGGTAAATGTTACAAACTGTTATAAGGGTTTTAAAATGATTTGTATTGCAACGGCCTGTATGTATTGAAAGGACGGCACTGGGCTAAAATTTGAAGACACCTCCAGTTGATATTATATCTGCATCTACAAACTTCTTAGCGCTTGAGCACCCACCTATTTATTCGGGATGCATTGATTTCAAGAGCGTTTTTTGAAGGGCAACCACAGTAGGTTGATAAGCGTTAATTAAAGTTTTAATATCAGAAATTTTAGAGCGAAAACAGTGACAACTCCAAGAGATATCGAGACACTTGAATTTTAAGATTTAAAATTGGGATTGCTACTGACCAGCATCAGAAATAGTTTTAGAATATTTCATTTGAACATCCGACAGATTAGTAGATGATGTTGTTAATTTTAAAATCTCATTAGATCTTTCTATTGTGGAGGAATCAGGAGAACGTGGAGGATGCTGTAGAGATGAAAATTTCAATTTTTCCCGTTTTTTTCTCTTGGCATGTTCTTGTCTCTTGGGGACCGCAATGTAATGTTGAAAGAAAGTGGTTGTTCCAGTAAATTTGAGGCTTTGGTAGATGTGGCTTTATTAGTTCCATTTACGGAGGGAGTTAATATTTTAACTGGACTGATATCGAATAATATTTAACTGGACTGATCATATTGAATACCAATCTCTGTTTTTTGAGTGAGAACAGAAGAATAAGATACCCTTAACTTTGGAGTTTGCCCGACAATCAGTTTACGAGCTTCTGCATAGGACATATTTGTTTTACCCCAGTCGCCCGTATTTGTTTTTCAATTAACCATTTCGGGCAAGTTCGAGAAAAGGCAGGATGTGCGGCTAAATAATTGGGACATTTTAGGGTTTCTGAAACGCATGTTATAGAATCGTGTAAAATTGCTGCACATTTAGCACATCTAACAGTACATCGGCAACTTGGTTGAGAATGGTCGACCTCTGGCATTTAAAACAGCGCAGAGGATTTGGAATGAATGGATGCACACAGCAACGTAAATAACCAGCACGTATTGCTTTTGAGAACTCAGGAGTCGAAAAAGTGAGTACTAAATGTTGCGTAGGCACCATGACACGGTCCCATATGGTGTGGATGCGATAACCACTTAGGTTCCTGCACAAGTTCATGTTCCGTATTTTCTAAAAGATCTTTCTCAGAAATTATGCTTAAGGGTTTGTGGGGAGAAGTTTCAACGGAAAAATCACCAATATTTATTGGCAGCTTCAATAAGAAGATTACCAGAACGAAGTTTTTTAACATCCTTCACTTCACCAATAACAGAAACAATAAGTCTTTGAATTAGAAAAGGAGAAATTGAATGAAAGTCTAAAGCATGTGAACAATAAAGAAACGAGTGTCAGTTGTAATAGGGAAACAGAGAGAAGGTTCAAAGGAAAAAACCCATACAAAGTAGAATAACAATTCTGGTCCCAACGGCACCGCCCACAACGGAGCCCTACAAAGGAAGGCAATTCCTGGCTCTGGAAATTCTCAGCCTCAATATCCACTCTGTGAAAGCTGGAACCTATACGCTAAGGGCCCCATCCAGGAACGTCTACCACCCTTAACGCAGAGCCCCAGAAGGTGTCCCCTTCGCTTGATCTCCTTGAGCAGCCTAGATAAGTGCCTGAAATACCGGCCGATAGATACATCGAAGACAGAAATGTACCACTGGTCAAATGGGTCTCTATGCACGGGCAACACGTGGGGTTTTTTGGGCTGTCCATGAGAAACAAAAAGCGAACAGAGCGGCGATAGCTTCTCATTAAGAGCTCTCTCGCCTACCGTCAAAAGAAGGAAGCAAGAAAGCAGAGGGAAGAGTGAAATGAAAGAGAGTAAAGATCACTGGGAACCTCGGGATTGGAACCCTAATGGATTGGAAAAGGTAAGAAACTCATTCATTCTTTTATCCATAAATGTATTGTCTATCACAGATATAAATTATCAACAAATAATCAACTAATGGGAAGCCTGCGAAAACAAAGAGTAACGCCTGAAAGACCATTTCTTAGCACATGCATTGATTATGCTGGACCTGTGATTTTAAAATGTAACAAATGTTGTTGCGTTAGGACCACAAAGAGTTACATAGCTCTGTATGTGTGTCTAGCAACCAGAGCTTAACATATTCAGGCAGTCAATGATTTAACGGCGCATTCCTTTATTGCAGATCTCAGGAGATTTGTATCCAGGCGAGGTACGCTTACAAATTTATTCTCGGATAATAGCACAAATTTTATGGGTGCTAAAAGAAAACTATCTGAGTTACATAGTATTTTAGTTTCACTTAATAGTAATTCAAATTATTTGGCTCAAACCGCAATAGAAGGGAAAATGATTCCGCCTGCTTCTCCCCACTTCGGTGGTTTCTGGGAATTTGGGATTAAATCTATAAAATTTCACCTGAAAAGAATGATCGGAGATACAAAATTAACCTTTAAAGAGTTAACTACGCTCTTGACACACATTGAGGCTGTTTTAAATTCTCAGCCTTAGTGTAAAATTAATCATGCTGGTGTATCTAATTTAGATGCATTTTCCGTCCCATTTCTTGACTGGAAATGTAATTACTAGTATTCCTGAATATAGCTCAATTAATAAGGTTAAGTCCTCTATTTTAAAACATTTGAATTGTTACAACAAATGAAGTAAGGTTTTTGGAAGAGTTATTATAAGAAATATTTAAATTCTTTACAACAGAAATACTAATGGGAACAAAAAAGAGTTCCAAATTTGTGTGTAGATGATCTTGTATTAGTCAAGGAGAACAACATGCCTACTGGTGTTTGGAACATTGGGTCTCATTTCTGATATTCATCCTGGCAAGGACGGTAACGTTAGAGTGGCAACAGTGAGGATTGTTAAGGGTTGTTTTAGAAGACCTATAAAAAATAAGACCTTTGCCGTTGTGTCAAGAATAAATAATTCTTGTCAGGGTGGGAGTATGTTGGATGTATTAGTAATTTTAATTATAGCTGTCTTTGTTCTGTTTTTGTTTTCTCTGTGTAGTCCTTGTGTTCTTTTATTATCATTTAAATGTATGTCATTGTATCTGGCTTCTGATTTAATGTTCAATTATTATTATGTGTTTTTGGAAACGGTTGTTATGGTGTTATTACCTTGAGCCGCACTCAGCGGTAGGCGTTTTGTAAAAGCTCTTTCTAAAATAGAAATTAAACATGTTTTCACTTTTAGAAGATTTTAATTTGATTTGTAACGATTAGATGGTGTTAATTATTTCGAGGTTTCATCTCCAGAAAAATAAGTTAATGGACGCGAATTAACTATGTTTTCTCCATCAATCAGCACAGTTAGCATTTTTTTCGTGTGATAATAGAGCACGATCTAAAATTTTCTTCAATAGATCTTTTGTAATTCGTATACGTCTGTCCCACCGGCCTCTTTACCACGGAGCTGTTGGTGGGTCACTTTCCATGCAATTAAGTGAACAGCAACAAACTGTTGAACACGTTTCTAATCATATTGTTTCAGCTGATTATACGCTCCTGTAAAATGTGTCCCATTATAGAATATATTATGGTAATTCTAACGCGTGGGGATATAAATCTTTTGAATACCATAAAAAATACTGTCTGTATAAGCAGAAGTAACAAGCTTTAAATGCACAGCACGGTAAACAACACATGTAAAAATAGTTATCCAGCATTTTTGATTGTCTTTAAGGAATAACAAGTTTGCCATATCGATGCCCATCGTTTAAAATACAGCAACATCTTCAATTCTACATTTAGGAAGAAGTATTGGCGTAGTTTGTGAGCTTTTAGATAAAAACCTTTCACATATGACACACTTAGATAAAATCCTTCTAACAGTTTCTCTTCCCTTAACTACCTATTATTTTTCTCGAAATATATTTAACAAAATTTGATTTCCTGCATGGCAATATTTCAAGTCACCATGAATTATTAACCTTTTGAAGACATCGTGCAGCTGGACTAAAATACTGCTTTCATCTATTCTATAAATTATTTTAGTTTTTACTTGAATAATGTCATTTTCATCTGGATAGGTTTCAACATATTTCGATTTCTTAATATGTTCAACAAAATAATCCTTTTTGGATTGATTTTATTATGTAACTCTCGAAAATAAATATTCGTTAGCATCCAATTCTCCTTTAAGCTTGCATTCCTTTGAAACCGTGCAGTTACGTCCCCACTAGACGTACAATTTGTTCATACTTCAAAAAATATCTTGAAAACCAATTCTTTACTGATGGAACAGTTGAGTTAAGCCAAATTGGGTGATTTCTTCTTTTCAGTCTCAATCTCTTCCTGATTTACTAGTGGGGAAATCAGTTGTTGAACAAGCCATTCTTCTACGTTTTTTCTCAACCACTGTGACCCCTCCCACCATTTAAACGTCACTAGAAAACTGGTATTGAAACTTCTAGATAGTAAATTTGTCGGATTTGCATCTCCAGAAATATGATTCCAAATTGGTGAAGGAGTTAACTTTCTTATTTCATTCACTCTATTTTTCACAAAAACAGTACAATTGTCTTCTCTAGTGAACCACGAAAGTACGTTCATCGGATCGATCCAAAAATAATATCTAATTTCTTCACAATTTAATGAACCGGTAATAGATTTTGCTAATCTGGCTCCTATTACAGCAGCCAAAAGCTCTATTCGAGGAATAATAACGCCTTTTAGTGGTGCAACTCAGATTTAGACCCTAAAAGAAATACCTCTACCTTTTCCTTCAGTTTAGTTCTCAAATATATGGCTGTTGCATAAGCATACTCGAAAAAAATATGCATAGAATGTGCCTCTAAGTCGTGTGTAGGCAATTTAACACATCCTGGAATCGCAACTTCTTTTAACGCTGGTAGCTCTTGTAACCAATGCATGAGTTGCTTGAGTATGTTTTCAGGAACATCTTCATCCAATTCAGTCCCTGTTTCTAGATTTTTCTCAAAATAAATCAAGGATATAATGTGACGGGTGAAACAAAACCCATTGAACCAAATATTTTATGAGATACCGCTAACATAGTTCTTTTGATTGTGCTTTTCATGTTCACCTGATCCAGCCACTTCATATTAAATTTCAAAACATTTATAGCTTCCATCCATGGTTATTCCACATCAGTCCTAGTACATTAATATCTTCATTTTCACTTTCTAATTTTGTCTTGTTCTAAGAATAACTCTTTCCATTATCTAAGTTCCAAAACACGCTTAAGAATTAATTCGTTAGATTTTGATTGAAGTTTCTTCACATCTTCCTTACTGTCCAGACTTGCTACGAAGTTGTTCACGTAAAATCCATTTATAGGGATGCCAATAGAAAAGGGATACATCTCCATATTATTTTTAATATGGCAAACTAAAACAGCTTCTAAAAGAAAAAAAAATGCTATTACACCGAAAAACCCTCTAGTGTGTCTAAACATTTTATATTTTTTAAAGTCGTTATTCTTCCACCACAGGAATATCAAGCAATTTTTGTCAGTTGTACAAATTCTTATTTGAAGGATGGCTTTCTTGATGTCAGCAATTACTCTAATTTTCTTTTTCTAAATTTAATAAGCATCTCAGGGATGCATTCTATTAAATTCGGCCCACATTGTAAAAACTGCTTTAAAGATGGTTGGTTATGCATTCGAGCAGAAGCATCAAACACTGGGCGAATAGAGGTTGTGCTGCTATCCTTAAAAACAGGTCTATGTGGCAACTGAATCTATTTCTTCGACAGGAACTTCTTCTATGATGCCATCGTCTAGTCATTGCATAAATATATCATCAGATAATTCATACAAATTTACAGCCATTAGTTTCCCTGTCGTCTTAATCAGTCTCTTCTTGGTCAATTCAAAACTATCCAGTAAATTATGCGAAATGTCTAGCCAAGGTAACTTAACTTTATAATGGTCATTCACAAACTCTATTATTTAAAAAAAATCCTCTTTCGTAATAGCTAGCTTTGATATTTTTCTATTGGATCTTTAATGCCAATTAAATCCAAAATCCACAGGTCAGGAATTTCTGCATTTCCACAGGTCAGAATTCTGCATTTCCAATAGCCATTATCAGAATCTATGTCTTCTCTAGGAATTTTGCCAAGTAAAGTTCACCCGAGATGTGTTTCAATTGCTATTGGACCGTCAGATAAAATTTCGTTTCTTCCGGCAATTAGTTTTTTGTATACATCGGATCCCAATAAAATATTAATCTTTTTTGGTGCACTTGATATATCTGTGAGATAAATATTTAGATCCTTCGATTCATGCAGCAAAGGACCATTTTTAGTTGGATATAAATTCTCGCAAATAACATCCTGATCCAAATCTTCAAAAGTGCAAATAAACTTTCCATTTAAATTTCCCAACTTTATCGTATAACAATAATGTTTACATTTTTCACTATCAAGACCTCCAAATAAAGAATGTACGATATTTTTTGTCTATTAGGTTTGTAATTCATTTTTTCAACAGTATCTTTCAATATTCATGATTGCTGTTATCCAGTGTTCAATACGGTATGCACTTCTAATTCTTCACATTCTGAAATTAGTTCCATTTTCAAAATCGGTAAGAAAGCATTTGGTAAACAATTACCCGTGTTAGTCATTGTAACATTTGAATTCTCATTTGAATTTTCTGCTATATTTTTCGGCCTATCTGAAGGTCCTGAACTTTTATTTAATTTATTGCACATTCAAGATTCCTGTTTATTACCATATACGATACAGCGTACATTTGTTCTACATGATTTAATTTGATACTCCGGTTTTAAACATGATTACAGCAACAATTTTCTTTTAATATTTTTCTTCTATCAAATAGATTCATTTTTGAGCAGAATAACAAGCTGAACTTAAATGTTTACCCTCGCAAAATATAAATTTACTAACATTTACTGCTGAAGTGCTAATCAAAGCTGAATCACCTTGATTAGAAATCTTATCATTAGAATATGATAAGAATTCTTATCATTAGAATATTTTTTCATTAATTTAGTGCTAGAATGACTAACTTTTGAACGCTCATTTTTTATTAAACCAAATCCTGATACAGCAAGATTAATTCATTCTTCAATTTCAACTTCACATTTAAGAAATTTCATCAGACTATCTAACCGAGCTTTCGAATCATCAGCTGAAGTAAAAGTTGAATTTTTATGCCAAGCTTTTAAAAATTCTTCATTAAAGCACGATTCGACTAATGGAAATAACATAGAGGAACACTTATCTGCAGTGAAGCCTAATGCTACAAGGGCCTGTAAACGAGCTTCTAGCTTGTCATATAAAGAAGAAAAACAAATATTTTTTGTCTGATGTGTTGATGTAATTAATTGCAGTAATTCTCTGACATAAACCTCAACCAAAATATCTTTACTACCGAACCGTGATTTTAACTATTCTACTGCTTTCAAATAATTTTCTATTAATTGCGGGAAGCTTTCACTTACTTCTCTTGCCCTAGAACCTTCAACAGTAACTTGTATTAAATATTTATATTTATCTTCATTAGATATCTCATCATGTATTTTTGAAATTGGCAACAAAAGGAAAGCGAATCTTTAATGTCGTCGCCATATTTCGGAATTCCAATTTGGTAATTAAACTTTCTTGTATATTTATTTTCCGAACATGCATCAATATTTTCATTTGCTAATAAAGAATAATTCAAAATTGATAAGCCTTTTACTTGGATATCAATAAATTTCACATAATTTTCCACAACTTGTATTTCAACATCTATATCTGCTGAGTCATCATCTAATAAAAGTGCCATTATTTGTTCGTTCAGATTCGGTAACTCGGAATTCTTCTCAATTACAGATAACTGCAGCTGAATTTGTTTACTTGGGTTTTCAGTCTCCAAAAAAGCTTGTAAACTTGAAACTGCTTTAGTAAAGGCAGCTCACAGATACTATCTATATGAGTGGTCATATATGCTGCTTTTTCGAAGAAACCCTAAAATGTTTTTTCTTACTTCTTTTATAAGAACAAAATAATATCACAAAATCTAAGTTTAAAAAATCACAGATACCCCATGAACAACTTAATGTCACGAAAAACAACAAAGAGAATAATGAAACTTTTTACTATGAATATTGAATATAAAACATGGGTGCAATAAAGTTGCATGTTAGAAATTAAACAATTATTTATAAAATTTACAGGAAAATAAGTCCTATTTAAAATCAGAGGCTGCACTCATCTTTTAAAATAGTATGTTGCAGCATTAAATTACCCTACTTGAAAAAAACAACAACTTGATAATATGGATTATTCATCAAAAGCATTTCATGTAAGTACAGATAGTGAACTTGCGAATTAATTTTATTAAGTTACAATGCAATTATTAATGTCTAAGCAGAAAGGGACTAAATAATATCTTTACAATTAAAAAATTAAGTAAAAAAAGTGAAGTACATATTTTTTTTTCATTACTATAAATCATGTAAGGATTTTGCAACTCAGCTAAGATTTTTAAGAAGGAAGCAAGATGAACAGTATACATTAAAAACCAACAGTGCCAGGTTTCTGGTTCTAGATTCGAAAAAAGACAAATTAGGCTTAAGAAAAGTTTTGTATTGTACCAAATTTCAATTAGTTGGTGATTGATATATAAGCCAATTAATATCCTTCGAGCTGAAGGGTCCCTTTTGTTTGATCGGTATAATACTCAGCTATCAACCATAAGATTGGGAGTTCAGGCCTAGCGCTATTCGCTAATCATCCTACAACTTCTTTCATTTAATCGAAGTGATTTCAGTTATATATGGCAAAACTTAAGTACCAAATCCATAGTCTTTTCACTTTAAGAATCGTAGAGGAATAATGATGAAAGATTTAAGCTTTATTTCAATCATATAACCAAAGTAATTAAACCCGCATACAAAGATTAAAAATAAATCTAAAAATGTCCATGAATTATTATTTACCCCAATAAATAACATATTGCATAGGACATATATCAAATTTAAATATTATTATTATTTTTTAAAAATTAGGTATAAGTAAAAACACTGGATGTTTAATATGTTACGGAAATTCGAAATTTTGCGCTGCTTTACAAAGTAAGAATTTTAAAATAATTACCTTCAGATTCAGATGTATGGTACAAACGTGTAGATTTGATGGCTTTTAAAGGAGAAATAGAATTTCTAGAATTGTTTTCAGAAGAATCAGAAGACCATCTCCGTTTTCCAAGTAATGGTAACTCAGAATGTGAAGGCGTACATTCTTCTGACGCTAAAACATACATTATGAAAAATTCATATGAAAACATTTTCATAGGCGTATGATTAAACTTAACACCTGAATTTTAATTTCTGTTACATTAAAAAACTATCCCTCGTTCAGTAAAAACAAAGCAAATTGTTTCTCAGAAACAAGAGATGCACAATCTAATAGTTATCTAATTTTAATACACAAGGAGGCTGGAAAAAACATACAAAAATATAAAACAGCAATCTTTAAAATGCTGTTAATGAAAATATATGCTCAAAATATTCTTAGCAATAATTTATTACAGGATAGATATCCTACAGCCTTGGAGACGAATATTGCTCTTTTAATTTATATCATCAGATATTTTGAGCTAATAAATAATATACGAATAAAAAATTGAAATGTCAAAAGAAGAAAAATTTCAGACAAATTTTACTGTTTTTAGACTTAAGTACTCCTGTTTAGCTCTAAATCCTTTCTTTTAAGGGCAACTGTCTCTTGTGAATTAAATCACACATTCTCTCACCCAATGACATGAAAACAATCAGAAAATATTGCATCATCAAAAGAAGAATAGCTTATATGCACATGTATCAGTAAAATACCTAATGCATTTAGACTTTCCATCTATAAACGACATACTTTTAGGGGACAGTTGTTTTGACTACGATTTTATTGAAAATAAAATAAGAAATCCTTTCTGTACAAGTCTGTCACTTCATTTGAAAATGTGAATAGCACCATATTCATTTACTTTTGACAATATTCATATAAAAGTTCAGCAATCGAAATCGCATTAGAAGTTATATATTGTTCTAAATTTTGTTGGGCTAAATATGTTTTGATTTCATGATAAGTGCTAAATATATTTTAAAATATTTGAAATTCAAATATTCTATTTAAGGGGAAAATAATATAAATGTAAGAATATTTAAATTCCCTTTTTTGTGCTTTAATAATAATTGCAACTATTTAAAAATTTAAATTCTACCCTATTGCAATACATTTAAACTAAGAGAAAAAATAACTTTAATTACAAAAATAAATATATTTTAAGCCGAACATTTTTTTAAAAATCGTAATTCCAGTTGCTGATATGTGGCTCTATAATTGTTATTTTTATAGAAATAATTTTGAAATGGCTCTTTGCAAAAGAAAGTTTGCCAACACTTGACATATAACAATAAATATGTTTTACAAAATAAACATTGAATCATATCAATTTATATGAATTTAAATGGTAAATATTCTACAAATGTTGAAAGCAAGATTACTTTCTTTACATCATGCTCTTTACAAAAGCAGTAGAAGAGGGTAGGCATCGAAATTTAACTAATTTGAAGAAATTTCTTTGAGAAAATTGGCAATCTGCGAACGATAAACTTATAACACTAAACGATAACTCTTTAAAAAAGTGAAACTATATGTAATGAAAAGTAATTAGATGAAATGGTTAAAGTTACTCCAAAGAGTTAGATGCATATTTGACACTACAAACAGAACTATATTTTTTACATTAATGATGCTAGGCAATGTTGCTTTCTTAGGCACATATTATTACAAGGGGAAAAAAAAAGGAATCTAGCTCAATTAAATTTTTTTTTATCCCACAGCCTTAGAAGATCATTCTGCACAATAATCTGCCTAGTTTGTAGAAAAATGGTCGTAACATAAATCTCAAATAATATTGCTCTCTTATCTGCTACTCAGAATCTGAGCGAAATTTAATGAACAAAACCATAGCTTAAAAAAAAAAAAACTCTATAGGAACTATAGCTTAAAAAAACATGCAATAACGGCAAATTTAAGCTTGCCTATTGATAAACAGTTAAATGGAATACATTTTCAAATAAGTGAGAAAAATATAAATAAATCATCAACTTTAGAGTAAACATATGGATTTCAGTTTTGGTGAAACAATTTAAATTTACCTCTTCTTACAGGTCCTTTACTGGCGCATTTGGTGCATCCACTTTCAAGAGGTTGACTAGTATAAAAATTTTCGCAGCACATTAAATCATCAAAAAGTCCTTCCAGATAATTCCAAAATGTTGATACTTTTTCAACAGGAGGTAATCGACATGTATGTGTTTTACTATCAAAATTTGCTGGAAAAAACAACATAAAACTAAATTTATTAAAATTCTTTTTTAGATTTCAAACAGAAACAAAAATTATATATTTACAACAATCAATAAATAAACCTTCTTCTTTTATGTGAGAAATGAACATATAGGTGTTCCAAATAAATCAGCTATCCAAAAATGGAAAACTAAGAACTCCGACGGTAGTTATACTGTAAAATAATAATAAAAAGAAGCAAATATCTTACTTTACAAAACGCTACCATCGCTGTTGACTTTTTAAAATCAAAATCAAACATGTATCATATTTAAAAATCGTAATAATAATTTCACAAAACTTTAAGAATTTTTGATGCAAAAACAATTTTTAGTTAATTTGATGACACAGGCATATATTGTGTAACATATATTTAATTCACAGAACAGTGGTAACTTATAAAAACGATTATTTCATGTTACGAGTTTCACTCAGAAGTGACAGAGTATAGCATATGATACACATTCAGAATGCTGAAAATTATGTAAACAACTACTAGCAGTTTTTCTGAAAAACATTTCTATTTATTCTTATGGATAATGAGCACTAAATTATCCTTTCGATAATTTTTAACTATTATTTTCAAAGTTACTGTGTGATAATAATAAAATGCCATTCTGATCAATAATAAACACTGCATTTAACAATTATACGTGGTTCAATACACATATTTAAACTGCAAAAAATGCTATTTGTAGTACCAATTAAAGTAATTTATGAGACTTTTTTTTCTTCTTTTTTTGGGGGGGACTTTTACATATAAGAAAAAAAATTTTTTTTTGCTCAATCTGCTTTTAACAAAAGAGTTCAAAATAAATACACATAAAATACAAGAATAATCATAATAATTCATACGTATGTAATGATATTTTTAAATCTAAATTAAACCATAATAAATTTTCCAAATTTTATGCTAATTTAGTCCATTGTAACTTCATTCTAAAATATTCTTCTATTTCCTGATCCCATTTCCCTTTTTATATTTAATTAATTCAATAGAAATATTGTAAAGTAACTGAATCGGCTGAAAGCCGACAGATTTTCACACTCCGTGTGAAGGGATAAAATACTGACCAGCGATGCAAATTCTTTTAAAATATTCCTATGATTCCCTTACTTGTGATAGACACGTGTCGGAAATACCTTTTAAAAGCTCACAGTATATATACACAGGGATAAAATTCTCATTAGCTTTTCCTCAATCGTTTTGTGTCTTTTTATGTTGTGCTCGTCGCTTCCGCTTTACACAATGCGTGACTCCAGAGATGCAATAAAGCGAACTTAAAAATTTCTAAGTCTCTCCTCTGTCTTCGAAACTGCCTTCAAACAATATATATATATATATATATATCATACCAGTGATTATAACTTTTCCTTCTCCCTGCTTCAGTAAAGAAAATACATTTTTTTCATTTTCAGCACAGTCAATGAACGTCTGAACAGCTTCTCTTAAAACTCGATTCAATGATCCTGGTCCATACTTCACTGGTAATCTAGATATCCGTCTAGGATTCAAATACGGCCCACACGTGCAACCATGATTTATGTATGCACAAACTGCAAATAGAAATATTTTCATAAGATGAAAAATTAAAAATACACACACACACACACACATATATAGCAGGAAAACCTTTATCATGTTAACCTTTTACTGCATGAATTAATAAAGCGTTGAAAAAAATTGTTTCACGGTGGAAATAGCTTTGTTTTATTATCAATAAGACATATTAAAAGAAAAATTATGAAAAAGTTTTATATTTTGGTTTTTTTAAGTAACTATATATGGGCTCGTAAGCACTGAAACAAAAACCATTACAGTTGAAAAGGGGAAAAGTTATTCTCCGTCGAGAAAGATAAATATATCGACTCCATGAATATAAATACATATATATATATAGTCAAAAAGTATTTACGTTTTAATCTATTATCATTTTTTGAAAATGAATCACTCGCACTTCAAATCTGCCCTTTCCCCCACTTGCACAAATGTGGGTTTATTTTGAAATGTCATAAAACCATAGATTTGGGGGGGGGTATTATTGCTAAATATATACTTGATGGATTAAAATAGTTTGAATTATTTTATAATATTTAATATGGAAATAAAATTGAATCAAAACTGCAATACCATACATGGAACCATATGCGGTTAAGGGTTAACATATTCATTAGCATTTCACTAGACTCAATGCTAGATTGGATTAATCAATTTACATGATTACTTAAAGAGCCTTTTTTTTTTCAGGACCTGAAAAATGCCTGACATGTGAAAACAGCTGGCTGAGAGACAGTATCATCATTGTGAGGTAAAGACAATTATCTTAAGTTCTAGTATTAGCTAATCGTAGAATCCAAAATACAATGACAATATCTCGATTTTTTGAACAAGAGAATATACAATATCTCGATTTTTTGAGAAAATTTAGTTGCATTCAAATTTTTTTCAACACAATAGCTAATGCTGGATACTAGAGCTAAAGATTTTTGGAGTTCATGTATTTCTTAACAGAAATATGTTGAATACTGTTATGCCTAACTTCAGCATAACTAAAGCAGGTCAATATC
Organism: Argiope argentata; assembly: GCA_026289955.1. Lineage (NCBI taxonomy): Eukaryota > Metazoa > Arthropoda > Arachnida > Araneae > Araneidae > Argiope > Argiope argentata. The sequence goes on from JAOUZG010002972.1 coordinate 403,391, forward strand.
TCACAGCATAAAGTTTTTTAATGTATTTGCAACATTAATAGAAATTAGTAGTGCTACTGAAAAAGGATGATCAAGAAATTGTATCATAAACTTGTGGAACTGGTCTTCTCAAAAAATCATTGCATACTTTACAATAGAAGTTTTATCACCTATCATTCACACATACAAAATTGTAGACCTATGTACAGGCAGCGAATACTTTGCAAGTCGAAATATAGATCTTTGGCTAGAATGGAGCATTTTTACTTAATCTATATTACGAATAGGCATTTTGGAAGCAGTTTTTCCCCAACCAACTGAAACCTTGATTGAATATGGAGCTACGTTACAAGATTATAAACCGAATTTCATTGATTTAAGTCATAACATTTATACGTTTACATACATGCATGTGAAAATACGACAGTCTATTCTTTTCACAGATTTGGTTCAAAATTAGATAAGAGTTTATTTTTTAGATCCTAAACTAGTAGGTTTAATTTATCTTACTTTTGTGTGTGTGTGTTATCGACTTTAATTTTCTCAGAAAAGTAGACTTCTTCAAAATGAATTTCGTTCAAAATTTGACAGAAATCTACTGATATGATCTGAATTCAAATTTCAGTTGTCTAGCTGAAAGCGTTTTTGAGATATTGTGTTCATAGACAAGACATATATAATGCCGAAAATGCTTTAAACAAGAATGGTGAAATTTGGTATAGTTTTTTACATTAAATTTGTATATTTTTTTTATCGAATTTTGAACGAAATCCATAGAGGGGAAATTTTTCTGTTAGAGTACAAGTGTACTTGATATTCCCAAAACATGAACAGCTAGATAAATTTTGGTACCCAAGTTTAGCATCTACATAACTTAGATTCTTATCAAATTTTGAACCAAATCCGACAAGGGGTTGACCATCGATCGGTACATATTTTCGTATGCTTGTAAACGCAATAACTAAAAAAAAGTATTTCTGTGATAACAATAGCAGTTCTATGACGAATTTTATTTTCAATAGTTCAGTACAAAAGGCGGTTAAAGTATATATCCACACTACCGGCACTTATGTATTAATTGTATGCATGTGATTAATTGTCAAATAAAATTCTTAAAGATCGCACTCTAGTTTCAAGTGAAAGGTTAATATTTCGTAACTGTTGGTTATACATGCTATGCAAGGATTCACAGATCTACAAATAATATTATGTGGGAAACGGGTGATAACAATTTTATTATACAGAGTATTATACTGCTATATTAATTACATTTTTTAAATGTTTATCAGAATTATCGTGTATTATTATTTTTTAAAGAGAACATAAATCATTCATACCATCAACAGGCAATGCCGTATTTACGCCATAAAGTAAACATGAGAAACAAAAGGCCCTCCACCCTTTTTCTGAAAACCATATAAGCAACCATTTTTAGAATTGGGCAGCAAACACCTAACACAGGTTTTTCAAATGGAAGAGTTCTAAACAATGTTCAAATCTAACAAGGAGGGAGGGATTTGGGGATTAATGACACAAGAGCCAGACATGGCTTTGCTGCGCCAAATAAATATTAAAATTTGGTATTGAGAAAAGGAGCCTTTTTAAGTTACATTTTTACTCAGGGGAAGATTATCAGCGTTTTTCATTTTTACATGCAATAATTACTAAATAATCATATATATATATATATATATATATATATATATATATATGAAGAAACAATCTTAAAAGAGGTATATAACAAATTGCCATTTTCATTATTAAACTAAAGAGATACACAAATGTATTAAGAGAGCGCGTATGCTACTATTCCTAAAGACATGGTGGAACATATATTAATAAAAAAACAGAAGAAACACGAGAAAAAAATATGAAAGTAAAAAAGAAAGTGTTACTTTTTTAGACAATAGTACTCTTTATAGAAAAAAATTCCACTTTTTATTGATATCCTTGCCTGATGGTGACCCTTGAGAAAGTCATCAGGCTGGATTTCTCCATTTTCACTTTCATATTTTTCTTCTTATGTTTCTTCTGTTTCTTGATTCATATATATATAT
>JAOUZG010002972.1:413649-428756 GCA_026289955.1 Argiope argentata
TCTCGTCCACCGGATCAGCTTGTCTCCTCTCTTGATCAGCTTCTCGACCATCCATTTTAACAGCAGCGAAGCTCCACCTCTCAGGCTCATATTGGCGCGCTGGAGATACGATTGTTCAATCATTCTTCAGAAATAATCCCACTGGCGCGCCATCATGTCGTGGGAAGATTCCTGAACCATCCACCCCTCAACAGAACCTTCACAATACCCACTGTTCGCATCTGCATTCTTTCTTAAATGGATTCAAGAAAGCACTAATTTCTTCAACGGGTCGTAAAGAGCATATGCTGTTCATTATTGGAACTTTATCCCAGCTGGGGTGGTCCATAGAAGAAATAGTCCCATCTGGTATTTCGACACGGTTTGCTGCTTTAATATGCCGAAAACATGTGTGTTTCATTATTTGTCTTTCTCAAGTCCGAAGGACGACACTAAAAAGGGAGAAACACGATGTGCAACGAAGGATGAATAGCCTCACCACTGGCTAGGAGTATCATTGTTCGATCATGTGTCTCTTCCAACAGGAGACAAAGTGGCGACTTCCTTACAATATGCTGAAATTCAGCTTTGGATGCTTTAAACTGATTAGGAGCTAATCGTCTAGGTTTATATAAATCAGATGGACCAGAAGTTTGAATATAACGTTTTACATTATTTTTGATTTCCTTTAGAAAAAGAAGAAGGTTTAATAATTTCAGGAAACTCTCTTAAAACACCATGAAAAATATTCTCGCCTGAAATAAATTTAATGAAACGAACTTCAGATGAAAGAAGCTACGAAAGAGCACTTAGTTTGGTCGTATTATCAAATAATTTTCTGTTACGAATTTCAGCAGAAATTTTGAACTAATAAAAAAAATCAGTTCCAATGATAGGCATTGAAACAGATGCAATAAAAAAAAGGTCCTCGAAATATTCTTCTCAAATTCAAGTGTTGAGCCAAATGTCTCTTACCGTATACATTGATGGGAGTTAACGACAGACAGTTGCTGTATACTATTCTTTTTCTGGGCAAATGAAGCAGGGACTACACTAACATCAGATCCTGTACCGATGACAAAAGAAATATTAGATGATCTGTCCTTGATAAACAAGCGACGAGAAACATGAGGCAGTGAGGAAATAGTCTTAGGTATGGAGAATTTTTATTGTTGAAAAATTGCAAGGAGGAATGCATTTTCTTCCTGGAATTTCCTGTGGTACTAATATATATATATATATATATATATATATGCGAATCTCTAAGACGAGAAGACCAAGAATGGCAGCATGGACGAGAGCGATTTCTGTAATCTTGCTTCTTGTATTTAATCGAAAGTTCGTCAATTCTCCTATTAGGTCTTTCGATTTCCAGAATAATCCACTTTTCGATGGTTGAAGACATTGCATTAGTCGATAGGGATACATTTGAAGAGTTCATTTCAAGGATTATATCAGCAATTTCTGAGATTTTTTTAATATATATAATATATGTCGAAATAGTTTGAACAGAAGTTGTCATTTGTTGTAAGAAAAGTTCTAGCGTAAGTTCCATCGGAATTTTATGTGAAGCGGCACGTCTATTCACCATCCTTAGTAATTCTGCAGGTTTTCTATCACTTTATTCCTCTCTGGATAACATTTTTCGAATTTCTTGCTGCTAAGACTTAATGGATATTTGAATGAGATGCCTCTTAATTGCTGTATATGGGTCTATTGTATCGGTATTTAAAATGATATCTCGTATTATAGCAGCGGGTTCCGGAGGAAAATTCGACACGATATAGTTAAATTTCGTTACACTTTCGATCATTGGCTTTGGTACACTCTAAGCTCGAAAATTCTTTCACATATAGCAATTTCCAGATGTCGATCACTGAAATTGTTGAGAGGAATTCTTATATCGTTTACGTAAACCTGCCGGGGAGAACGAAAATGGTAGTAACGAAAAAACTTTTTTACCAAGTTGTCGTCAAACTCATCATTATTGAAAAATAATAGCAGTTATCAGAAGGTTGTTGATTGAAATTAGTCTAATCGCTAAAAATCAATCTCCAGGAATAAAAGTACCAAAGATTCATTTAGATTAAAATAAACATTTTTATTCATACCTCGCGTCTTACACAGTTCATGAAACAGTAAATCCGTTAGACTTCCGTTTTCGCCTAACGACTGAATTGCTTGCGCCTGCTCAAAAATAAGCAGCCGCCCTCACCACAATACTACTGGATTGAGAGAGAAAACAAAACAGAGAGCAGTTTGATGTGGGGTCTTAGAGAAGTAAGTTGATAATCCTAGGTCTCGCATTTTAGTAAGTTTGTCATCTTCCTCCCCATTACATATTTTCTTTTCACTTGTTGTTCAGTTGTACTACAAATAAATTCACAAGGAAAAATAAAAATTCCTTAAGCTAAATTTTTCCAGAAAAAAAATATTAATACTACAATCCCTAGGGCCAATAAAACAAATTAGATTCCATGCTTTCCCCTTTGCTGTTGTTTCGAATAGATTTCTTGCAGAAATATCGTCACTAAATCCCTTCCTCATTAGAGGCAATGTGAAGAATAGACATTTGAAGGAGACAATCTATCACATTCCTACTGTAGCAGAGTTTAAGAGAAAATATTCCCCATCACATAAGTAAGGCAGCAAATGCATACGAATCGTACCTTTAAAGTAACATTAAAGATGGATGGAATAAATTCGTCACAGTAAAACAGAAAAGTATTTACAGGATAAATTTGTTAATAATAGTTCATTTAAGCAAAGAACAGATCTTCAGATGTCTTTTGTCACTTTATAAAACATTTTGGAGTTAAATTCCATAGAATTAAATTCTGAAATGCATTACTAGAAAAATAAAAACTCACATATGGTTAGAATTTGACTTTGAGTTTAAAAAAATTGTTTAAATTTTGTCTATTAAGCATTTTAATTACTGTTTCAACTTTATGATATAAACACACATAAGCTTAATAAAAACATTATAATCATCTGAAATTTATTTAAATCTTATCTAGAAGTATGTACAAAAATTAAAAGATAGAAATAATATTTCTACATTTGGTTCTGTTTGCATGAATGTAAACCAGAAGCCTTTTAACTTTCCTCTCGACAAATACAACAAATCAAACATTATCTGATTATTGATCATCACTCATTCTTACTCCCATTATTATTTCGATACTGCCATTTTAGTTATAAGACTCAATAAATCAAAAATATAATACAACAAATTTGAATAGATACTATTCAAAGAGTTTCAATGAACCAAATTATTTTTATATAGTATTATAATTATCAGAAATTAGCTAAAACCTCCATTTGAAATTTACGGAATAATCATTTCTTGATATCTATGCTTGCAAATAAATCATAAAAATTGTCATGAATATATGAGTTAATCTCCATCGAGTGATGAGGAAAAAAGTCTTAGCAAAAATTTACAAATGTAGTTACACAGTAAAAAAAACTAAAATGCAACTAATTCCTACATTTTTTTTTTGGAAAATATATATTGAATACAACTTACATAAACAATACAAGCAGTGAAATCTCACTGAGCGGCCACTTTGAAGGGCTTTCTTTACAATTGCAAAATAATTGCTATAATACCTACATAATATAAACCAATATGATACATATTTCTTATTTAATGAAGTTTGACTTATCTAAAAAGAATGAGTATTTTATTTAATGTTTTTTAATACATTTTTGAATTAAAAAAGAACGATATACTTTGTCACTGTTTTAAATTTGTGCACTTCTCAGGAATAATTTTGTTTTCAATTTCGTCTTTTAATTTAACTAAAGTAATTTCTAACCGATTCATTTGTCAATATGTCGGAATTAAAAATGACTTCATCTATTGTCTTCAAAGTCGTTTAAGTTGAAATTTTAGCTTGATTACATTAATATCGTATAATTGGTTGAACCGTATTGGTTGAACCGTATAATTGGTTCACACACAGCGTTTACTTCCACTGCGGTTATTTTCCCATTACCGCTCACAAAAATTGAAGGTTTACACACACAGCAGTAAAATTTCCGTCGGTGTCTTAAAAGTCGGCGTAATTTCATTAGCAAACAAATTTGCTTCTGTGTTATTTAACTATTTAATGTTTAAGTGTAATTTGAAATGAATAGAGTTCAAATTATATTATTATTGTTATTTGTCGTCTAATGAAGAGGGAAAAAAAATGACTTATTTGGACTTCTTCAATTGATGAAAAAAGAGGGGAGATTTTTACATTTTATTTAACCATTTGAAGCAAAAAATATTGGTATGGGCGGCTAAAAGATATCAGCATAAAAATACTTAAATAAGGAATTCCCTTCAGTATATAGAAATGCTTGACTTATAATTATTTTCGTACATTGTTATTATAAAATTTTGAAGGTAACTTTGTTTATTGATGCAATTCCATAAAAACATACAAATATGAACATAGCCTTAGATATGTTCTAAACATATAAATATGCAATTAGAAATTAATAAACAATTAATATATATTAATTATATAATTATTTTACCATTTAATTGTGCTGATGGGTATTCATGACAGTATATAGCATTTTATTTTGTGCTGACAGGCATAGAAAGTCCAGAAGTCCCACACTTTTTTTGCTGGTGATGCAGCATTTGGGCTGTTTAAAAATTTGCTAAGGCCATATGCCGAAACACATTTGAAAGTCGAAAAGATAATATTCAACAACTGATTTGTCCAGCCAGAAGATACACAGGATGCTCTTTTGATATTCTCAGCAATAAATGGAAAATATTCCATCGTCCAATTAATGTTCTGCCACAATTTGCACATTATATTATAGAATCTTGTATTATTTTTCAAAATTATGTTATCGATAGAGATAGATATGCGATTGAGGATACAATGCCAATTATTGGAAGATATTCACGGAGAGAATACTACAATTCCACATTCCACGTAGATATTTTGTTTCAAATTCAGGCATGATTTCCTGGCATGCATCTAAAATATAAAAGTATTGATCGCTATGATATTAACGACATAAAATTGTACAACATGGCGCTTTCTTATTCAAAACAAGTATTTTTTTAAAAGTTTATTTTGCGTTATTTTTATTTACTAGAAAACTATTTCTTATTTATAAGAAATAAGTTAAAAGCTCAATAAAACTTGTTGATAAACAACATATCGTTACTTAATTTCTAATAATGTATATATTTTTACAAAAAAAAGTTTGTTAATAATAGCCAGCTCAGAAATTTAAAAAAAATGACAATTAAGTCCAGAAATAATTATGAAACGAAAATAAAATTCTTTCGAACTAGAGATGGTTACTACTGTCAGATTCTATATTCCGAAAATGAGATTTTTTTTTGTATTACGTTTATTATTTAGTAAGTACATATGAAAAAGTATGGGCTTCATAAAAATCGTTTCGTTCTTTTTATTCCAATAAATCAAGGACGTTACAAATTTCCATACAAATTTCATGCCAACCACTGAGCTCCTGTCTTAAACGGGCCTTTCTTGGATTAAAGCAATAAAAATCTCATTATTGATTTTAACTCATTCATGTTCATCCATAGATGAAAACCTATTGATGTTAAAAAAAATGCGATTCAAGGTTAACCTCACTGTGAAAAAAACTCCCGACGTTAAAAAAACAAAACAAAAAGCAAACAAACAAACAACCGCTGTGTATGTAAGCTGAAATTTGATTATGCGTGCCAGTACTTGGACAGCGAAGATCAAAGTACCTACGGCAGCCGATGTCTGCACGTCAACCGCACCTTTATTTTTCAGCCGAATATGTAAGCTCTAATATAATTCAATACACTGTTGTTATGGCGGCGACAGTGAATTAACCGCGTCAGAAAAAATCCGCTATTTGTGTAACCAGATTATCAGAGAATTCCTCGTCAAAGACAGAATCAGTGTCTGAAAGGCAAAAAAAAAAAAAAAAAAAAAAAAAAAAAACCACCATAACATGCTTTTAAATAATTTAAATAAATCTCATATAAATTTTAGATTTGATTAATGGCATTTAAAAATGCATGTTGGCATAGTTCAATCTCATTCATTCTAGAAATCTGAAGTTGTCATATTCTTTCAAAATCAAACCCCAGACTTGAATGAATTTGTTGATTTGTGTCCGTCAGCAGTTAAAAAATTCAACTAACTTTCTCGCCGATTTGCTGTTCTCATATAGAAGCAGAATTAGAATGTTCTGATCACGATTTAGAAAAACGTGCTTCGATATCTTAGCAACTCAGATCGCTTCTTCTAATGAAAGAAGTTTTTGTTCTAAAATTATATGCATCCGCAAACAGCTGATAAAAAGCAAGAATTACAAACGATCTTTCTTTCAAGGAACAGGAAGTGAACTTTATAAACAGGAAGTGACTTTATCTTTCTGTAAAATGGAGCGGGGAAACTCACTTAGGGGTGATTTAGAGGGGGTTAGGTAGTCACTTCTATGCGCAATTTTAACATTAGGTCTGTAAGCAAAATATTCAGCGCCACTAAAAACTGCCGTTAAGAGTGGTGGCCGTTCGAAGAGGTTTGACTGTGTATGTGTTGTTACTTATGGCACTTGCCATATTGGACACCAAGAAATACCTGATGGCGAGGTCTTTGATACTGAACTAGTATCTGGCTCAGTAACAAAAACTTTCGTGGTAGAAGGGGATGGTGGTTTACTATCAATGTCCGATGTTATACTTTCATTTTCCAAAACAGTAGAGGAGGGAGACACAGCTTGTTGTAGAGACTGAGCATGAGTTTTCTCCATGTTGCTAGATACGCCATTGCTTCTGGATCTCGTGCTACTACTGGGAGTTTGTGAGCCAGGAGAAGGAGGTTTTGAAACTGGTGGAGGCGGTGGTACTGTATTTGGCAAAGGTACTTGTACTTTAATTTTATACTTTCCACTTGATCCAGCTATTCCCAAAAAAAGAAAAGAAAAAAAAAGAATCTAAGCAATTAAATGTACCAAGATATATTCTAATTAAAACATCACATATATTTAATATTTGGTAAAGCTTAAACATTTTTTTCTTTAATAAAAATTCCTATTCGCTTTACAAAAGTTTATTATTGTTAAAACTTCTATCAATTAAGTAGTCAATCCCACATCAAAACACTTCACAGAAATATAATGCCAAAGTTAGCATCCAAAACCAAGTAATATCACATGACTCAGATTTCACTAATCTGATCTTATACTTTCAGATTAGAGTTCGAAAAATTGAAATTCAACAGATAACCCAAAACACGTTGACATAATAAACTGGGTACATTTTTAGTTCTAAATCTACCTCATTCTTCTAGCGATGCATCAAATGTATTAAAAAAGCAACGTAATTAAACTCATCCATTTAGTTGCAGGATATAAAAACTTTCTCCGTTTTTCATTCAAGTAAAAAATAAACCTAAATTATGCCTCAATATGCAGGGATATAGACAAACACTTGCACAAAGTGAATTTTGAAGTATTTATGACATCTGAACTCAACAAACTTTACAAAAATTAAATTAGAGAAATTCAACACTTTAACTAAAAACCCTAAAAACATTACTTGAATTTCAAAAGAGAATTCAAGAGTTTTTTTTTTTTTTTTTTTTTTTTTTTTTTTTTACAAATCAAAAATCACATTTTACTGTTGCAGGACATCTGTTGTACAATTGCTGTAGGTCTTTAAAGTGATAACATGAACTCTCCAGAAATCAATAAAATTTAAACCATGATAGCGAGATGGGAGAATCGTTGAGGCCAATATACCTTAAAGTTATAAGAGTTTTTAAAAATATGAATGTTTAGAAACTAGTTAACATTTATCTGAAATCTCTTGATTTAAAATCTAGTTTTGCCCAAAATTAAATTCTAGAAATTCTTACGTTCAAAATATTTTTACTAATCACAATGTCAGACCAGAGCGTTTTAGGAATGAGTCTTGAAATTTGAAGAAGGTTCTAATATCAGGTAACAAATAACATTGACATATCAGAAGACTATTATTGAATTCATTTATGAAGATATTCAGAAACAATGAATTTTATAGGATATCTCCAAAGTCTTTAAAAGTTGGCAAAAGGAAATGAGAACTCGCATATAACTTACATTTCCTTTCAATTAAAATTGAATATTTTACTTCATGCGACTTTTACTAGAAAGTTAAAGATATCATCTCCTATCCCCAATGCATCAGAATTGGTATTTCACGAGAATTCATTTAAGGCTCAGCGTTTTCTTTATGATAAATATGACAATATGCAAATTTCAGAATCTAAATTAACCCTTTATTCAACTTATCAGGGTTGAAACTCAAATCTGAAAAAAAAAAAAAAATCTTTTTTCCTCTCTCCTTTACGTATATTGAAGATACAAAGAAATGCGCGAATGGCATTCAGGTGCTATTTATAACGGAATATGGTTTCAAGGAAAAAAGAAGGAAAAGGAAGCAACAATTTAACGTTATTCGAAATAGGATATTAAAAGAAGATTTATATTTACATACAATGTGAGAAAAAATATTTTTAATCATTATCTATAGCAAGACCCAATTGACATATTAAGGGGGATCTCTCATACTCTCTAACTGTAAATCAAATCAAATAAAGGATTAGGGTGAAATAAAGCACATGATTACTATTAGTTAACAGATAATTTACTAGTAAACAGAAATTATGATTACTTAATAAAAAACATTACAAAGAAAGACAATTTTTTAACATTCATTTTTGCCAATTTAATTATTTGGTCAACAATTTCTGAAGAATTTTCAGCCATTAGTTTCATAGAGTTAATGGACCCAATCCGTAACAAATTAGATACGATATTTTTATACAGCCTAATGTATATTTTTTAGCTATTTCACTTTCAGAGAACAAATGTGAAAATATTTTCGATTTATCATAAAATGTATTAAAGGTCAAATGCGACGCAACAAATTTTAATGCTCATAAAAATACAGCTTTTAATGATTGTTCTTAAACTAGGAAATCGGTATATTTTTGTTGTCGACTCATTACCAATCGACGGACACAATTCGATGCTGCTGCAATACTTGTCTCCCAAACTCAGCCGTCGGTGCCAATTTTCAACCCAATAATTACTTGATCTGCACTCAAAGCTTGAGCTTCGATGAACTGATCGAATTAATTTGTAGTTTACTCAATATGCGATTGACTTCGGCAGTGGGTCTTTTATAACTTCCATAGCAGGGCAGAGAAGGTTCTCGAAAAATCAAGTATAACTCGCCTCTATTTGGTCTTATTTCCAAAATTCCAAAAGATTCTAGTATCATCCATTTTGCCACCAAGCACGAGTGTCATTGATCCGGCATTCGATCAGCATCTAATAGGCTGACCGCAAAACTATCTTTACTGCGACGAAACTCACTGGGCTGGGAAGTAACATTACAGATTCGTAACAATACTAAGTCCAACAGCAATGATGACTCTTTTGAACTGGACATAGTTTTGTATGTTTTCTTCTTTTGGCATTACTCATTAGTGTCTGTTTTCCGGCATTACTTAGGTATATTTTATTTTTACAAAGCGAGTATGCAATAAGTATATTTTGAGGAAATTTTTCGAATCGGTTCAGAAAGATCAGGATTAAGTTTTTTATCCTGCCAATTCGTATACAATACGAATTTTGAGCAGATAATTGTTTTTTTTTAAATTCTTTAATATACTTTGAAAATCCGACAGTTTTTAAAGGGTTAAAAAAACTAAAAAAATGGATGATACTAGACTGCCGCGCTACTTTCTCAGATTGAATGTTGCTAATCCCACCACAGAAATGTATTCCATTCTTTCACGCAATTACAGAAGTCTTGCGCATGAATATTAGGTGCAATATGGGAATCTCATGGAAAAAAGAACAACTCTCTCGAAAATCGAAACTGGAATTATCTATAGAGAAAAAATTGGAGAGAGAAAAGGGAAGAGTCTCCACATTACTCAATAGCAAATGGTATTGTTTCTTTTTTAAGAAGCTAAGGCTAGGATCTTTTATTCTTGAAATCTTAAGAGATAGGTATTTTTTTTAGACGGGGAAAGAAACTAAGAATTCCTTTTATTTTCTCTATTTTGATGAAATTTTTCAAATGCCCTTGGATTTCCCGTTTTTTTAAAGACAATTTTTAAATTCCCTGCGTTTCCCCGATTCTTCGGTTGCGTGACAATCCTGCTTGTAATCATACCATTTTATACTAAACCGTTTTTCTTTTATAATTCAATTTGTAGCCTAGAAAAACAATAAATAAGCCTTCCTTTTATTTCCCGCCACATTTGCACCAAATTCAAATATTTGATAGCATTTTGGATAACTAAATATAAACTTATAAGAACGTTTTCAAATTCCTGCCAAAGAAAACATCCATTTATATATATACAGGGTTCAAAATAAATATTCGACAAGGGTGCAACTTTCAATGTTCAATTTTATATTTAAGAAAAAGTTCAAAATAATAAATACATTCCAATTGTCAAATTGCAGATTAAACTATATACTTTTCACCGAAATCAATGATTAGCTAATAAAATTAAACTGTACCAAAAAATAGAAAATAATTCTTTAATTCACGTAATAGCAAAGGAAGCAACCGTAAGATTAATCGAAATTTTTTGTTGACTTACTAAAAACAAGAGTTGATTCCAGCGGAAGATTACACTAGTAGTTTGATGCTTAATTGAGATTGTTCGCTGTGTTTTTGCTAAAAAGTTTGTGAAAAATGGGCCGCAAAGGCAAGGAAATTTCCAAAGAAGTGAGTAATATTATTCATTATTTTCTTCAGGGAAAACCTGAAAATGTTATTGCTAAAATGCCGAGAACAACCATCCACTATATAATTAAAATTTTTATATCAGTTGAAACGGTGGAAAATAAGCCTAGAAGTGGGCGCCCCAAGAAACTGACTGATGCTGACGAAAGTTAATTATGCGAGAAGTTAGAAAAGATCAATGAGTAAATGCATCCAAATTGGTAAAATTTGCAGAAAACTACTTGGATATCAAAGTTACTCCTCAAACAATTCGGAACCCTATGAAAAAATATGATTTTCATTGTAGATCTGCCCGAAAGAAACCAATATCTCCGAGAAAAACAGATGGGCTAGATTAGAGTTCGCTAAAATGTATGTTAATAAGCCTGTAGAATTCTGGAAAAATGGTTTTTTTTCCTTGCATATGAATCCATCTTTTTGGATGTATTGGTAATTGGTAATGGATGTATTGTGATGCTGTGGGTATGCCTGGGAGCAACGGGAGTCGGAAACTTGGTTCCAACAGAAGGTATCATGAACCAGTATTCGTATAATAAATATCTTAAAAGATAATTTGAGGTACAGAAAAATTGGGTCTCATAAAACTCTTAAATTTTACCAGAATAATGATCCCTAACATTCTGCTCTAAATATTCGGCTTTGGTTGCTATATAATTGCTCACAAGTCATTAAAACCCCAGTTCAATCTTTTGATTTGAGTTCCATAGTGCATCTTAAGAGTCATTTGGAAAATAGAATTCGGAAACGGGAATATACTTCCAAAACAATGATGAAGAAAGTTTTGATGGATGAATCGCAAAAGATTGATCAGGAGTTTAGTTTGTGATTAGTTAAATCGATGCCATATTGTTTTAGAGATGTAATTCGCCACCGGGGTAAAGCTACAAAGTATTAGAATTGAAATTTGATAAGATATTGAATCATTAAAGTTAATTGTCGAATACTTTTTTGTTTTGTAATTATGAGTGTTCATTTACTATTTGCTAATTATGGTTATTATTTAAAATTCTCAACAAAACTTTGATTTCAATAAAAAGTTTATATTGTTATTTGAAAGTTAGCATTAGAAATGCATTTATTATTTTGCATTTTATTATAGATATAATTTAAAACATTCAAAATGCATGCATGTCGAATATTTATTTTGAACCACTGTATAGACCGGATGCGGCATAAATTCGACCAAAATTCAACAAATTATAATAAAAAAAGTAATGCTCGAAAAAAATTGAGGTCTGCGGAAATATGTTCAGAGAGCCTTTCAATTTTGTTATTTCTATTAAAAATATATTTAAAAATGACCGATAGATGGCGCTCACACATCAACCGAGACGGTTCATGCAAATCAGGAAAACAGAGCACAGTAACTTTATAGTACTGTCTGTCCATAACAAGATCTCTGGCCGACAGTCGTCTATGTTTACGGCGGGCGTTATAGAAACAGGTGTTGATAGGGAGGATTCATTTTGAATGGGTGGAATCGGACGGAAGTCTGGGGGGGGGTATTCTTTATCTTGGCGAAAAAAATGAAGCGATAAAAAAAACTATTGCTCATTCGTCCTCTTGCTTTAGCCGCAGTTGCTCGTATCTTTATATTTACTTAGCTTACTTCTTTTATATTTTATTAATATTTTCCTTGCTTGATATTAACTGCATTTCATTATTTAATAATTTTTCTCTCTTGAATTTTGAGATCCTTTAAAATGTCTTTTCGATTTAAGAATGGAGACTTTAAATGGAGAGGCTTGTGTTCTCGCCTTCCTGTTATTTTAATAGCTTTCCTTAGATAGGATTACAAAAATCTAAAAATTTATGTACGTTAATGTGAATTAGAAAGATTAAAATATTCAACGACATTTCTTCTCCGCAGGTGCATTGATTGCGATAGTAAAACGGAGACAGATAAGTACTTTTAAACGACATTGATGGGCTTTGAATAGAAAGGTATAGGACAATAGGAATGAAGAATTTTCAACACCGAAAAGATGAGATGAATGAAGGTATTTATGGATCCTTTATTGCTACACAGCTCATGACGGCTGATATACATTGAAAAAAAAAAGGCTCATTTATCATTCTATTATTTGAATTGACGATTCGGGAGAAAAAGTTTTCTTTCAAATAATTAAATTTCTTTTTTCAAGTCGAGGGAAATGAATAAATGGTCATCTGGAATACAAAAACGAACTTTGACAACGCTTTTATTAGAATAATGTAAAGCTATGTTGGGCTTTTTTTAGTTCAGTTCCGAGACATTAGACACGCGCTTGAGGGAACACTTGAATTATTTTCAAATTTAGAACACTTTTACATACAAATGCGGAATTAATTGTGTTGTAGAAAGCTTGTACGTACTGAAAAAAAAATTACAAAATAAGTTTGCTCTTTAAAAAACTAAAAATTGATAAAATGGTAATAGTTATTTTTGAATTTTGGAAAATAGTATATATATCAAAAATAAATAAATTAACTAATTGATTAAAAAATATTTGAGAGGTTTTAAGCATATTTAAAAATAGATATTTTACTTTATAACAGAATAGAACCTTTATAAAACCTTTTATAAAAATTATGAAATAATTACGATTATAATGTTATTTTTTTATGTTGAATTAGACAAATTACTTCGCGAAATGAAAATTAATTTTTTGTCATAAGAGATTCTACTGATTTTTTTTTCTTCTTGTGCAGTCATTAAACATATAAATAATTTTCTATTTGATTTACTCTGTTCTTTCTGTACTATTCTGTTAGGAATAATATATATTTTCAAAATTCCAAGTACGCAAATGATTTTCAGCCCAGTGAATTATTTTTCGAATTTGCTTTCGAAAATTAAAGCCAATATATCAAATACCGCCAATCAGGCTCTAAACGCGCCAACGTAAGAAACTTGAATGAGTTTCTACCCCTGCGAAATGGACTCTTCCTGCAGTAACCTGTTTCTATAACGCCCACAGACGATTGTCGGCCAGAGATCTTGTCATGGACAGACAGTACATTTTATTTTAAAGCAAAAGAGGCTCAACATGACCTCCATCACAAGGTATTAAGCAAGTGATTCGCGTAACTACGCCTATTACAGCTGCGTGTAGCATGTCGGCATTGATGCCACCAACGACCAATTGAATCGCATCTTTCAGTTCTATCAATCCAGCGTCGGTAGACACGAGACTTCAGGTAACCCCACAACCACAAGTTCGCTGGAATAAGATCTGGCGATCGTGAGTTCCACTCATTCTTACATCCTCGGCTTATCACTCTGTCCTAAGTGGATGTGTCCAGGGGAACGTCTTAACGGACATAGCAAAGTGGGGAGGGGCAACATCCTGCATAAAGGTGACGGAAGTTAACGTACTTATTTGCTGCAAAGTACGGCTAACGTGGTCTCGCAAAAGCCTAAGATAGCGTTCTGCAATGATGGAACAGGTTTTCCAACCGGATACATGACAACACTCTTCAAAAAGAAGAAAAAAAAAAGCCTAGATTAAAGGACGCAGTGAAACCGCAACAAACAGTCACACGCGGAGAATGTAGTGGTTCGATCGTGTACGCACGAGGGCTTGATGTCGCCCAGATGCGATTGTTTTGCGTATTGACGTCACCATGCGATAAAAAGTGGGTTCCGTCTATCCACATAATGTTCAGTAATCATTGTGGACCACGTTCCATTTGTGCGAGCGCCCATGTTGCAAAGGTTGGTCTTTTATCGCAATCTGCTCTCAACAACTGGTGAAGTGCCTCTATCTTGTACGGATGTAGTTTCAAGATTTCGTGCAGAATGCGTCGGATCGACTTTTCGGAATTCACGTTATTTTACCTGCTTGACGTGCATTATAACTCCCCGCTGAAGTCTCAGCTGCCACATTTCACATGACCCTTTGGACAACATGGGCGCGGTCAACGCTGACTGATGGTCTGGCCTTTGTGGACGATACTCTGATCCACACGTTTCTTCAAAATTGCGAACTATATTCAATATCCCTTTCAATGAACTTAGGATTTTCTTCGCCTTAATTCTTTTCACCGTCCGTAACTGTCGCAATGCTTTAGTCATGGATTCTTATAGAACAATATAACCACTAATGCTCGATTCGGTAGCGAAGCATGCTGAGGGCGTCGAATGATAGACCCATTTCCAGTTTTGCGCTTTATAGATATGCTAATTTGCATAAATCGCCTCGGTATGACGTTTGTGCGCCATCTATCGATCATTATTAAATATATTTTTTAATGGTAGTAATAAATTCCAAAGACTCTAATATTCCCGTAAACCGGAATTTTTTTCGAGCATTACTTTTTCATTATGATTTTTCAAGTTTGCACGAATTTATGCCGCACCCGGTAT
>JAOUZG010002972.1:436500-472345 GCA_026289955.1 Argiope argentata
ATATATATATATATATATATATATATATATATATATATATATATATACACAAAATTAGCTTTCAGTGCGAGTAAATCTTAAGAGTCCGATAAATAAGTAATAAAAAGATATTATTTTTAAAAATCAATTCGTACTTAGATCAACAATGATATATTTTACTTTAATCTATTAAACTCTATTTAAAGTATTAAAAAGTAATTACATTTAATTAATGAATTAATGTTTGAAAAAAATGTATTAACAGCAAGTGTCATTCACAATAAGTTATAAAAAATGTATTTGAACTTGAGTGGATGAATAAAAAGTATTTTATTAACGATTAAAAATTTGAACAACATACATATAGGGAGGCTATGAACTAATATTAGGAATTGAAAAAACAGATTCAATATTGTTAGTCTCTTGATGGTGAGTAAAAGAAACTGAGAACATTTTTTGACAAATATCCTTGCAAATTTATAATAATGAAAGAAATGATCAATATCTGTATGAGAGATAAGGTTAATGGATATTTCATCTTTTTAAAGAAAAGATGAATTAATTTCCTTCAATAAATGTAAAAATTAACTATTTTGAAGCCAAAATAAAAAATTGCGTTTGTTCCCTCCAGGGATTAAACAAAATGGGTGAATTATAAATTATCTTGAATATTAATGACGTAAAGAAATTTCCAATGAAAATTTTTGGTATTACATGTAATTTAAAAAGGAATTATTTATATTAACGATAAAACTAACGAATAATAAATAGTAAAATTTTCAAAATTTCAGAAAAAAGGCTCCCTCCCCCTGTTTTTAAAATCTTAATTTTTTTTTAAACTAACAACCTTTGGCGACCAACCGGTTCGCCAATTTTAATGCTCATTAAAATTTTAAAAATTAAATTTTCTTTTTTAATAGCTTCTTCATCAAAATATTTTAAAGCTTCACATTTTAATAGTCATATAATTCACTCAAAATATTATAAAGGCCTTCAACCATAACTTAATATGTATCTGATTTGTGATCTTCCGTAAAATATATACCTTGAATTAAAATGGGAAATGATTAAAATGCATTTAATTTTGCATTTTTTACTGAAATGACACATTTTTTTTAAAAAAATATGAGTTCTGAAAACAGGATCGCTGAGCATTGGATCTTTATGGACACTAAAGAGTATCTTTCTTAATTTATGTAATATCTTAAGAACTTTTTCAACAAAAGTTTCTCAGATTCATTAAGAATAGATCGCTTAATTAATAATTTTAAAGACATCAAAACTAAGAAAATAAACAGAATCGTTTGAAGTATTCTGTCGAAAACATGTAACATCTAACCTCGTTAGCATGGGATAAAAAAGCTACTTAAAAAAACTAAGCACTTAAAACTATAAGTGTATATGAAAAATAAATTCATGTCTATAAATTAAGGATCATTCAGAATTACGCGGAAATCAAACTTAAAATGACAACACACATCTTCACAAATCATATGTAAATTGTAGTAAGCCACCAGATGGCACCGATAATACGTCACAATGACGAGAGTATCAGAGAGTGATGCATAAGGAATACAGGCAAAGAAGTAAAATGGTTCGCAAGCGCTTCATAAACGTTTCAGAGCAATAATCGCATATTTATGACACAAAGGACGCATTTAGATTATTTTTTACCAGGTAGAGTTATCGGACTTCTGGAATGAGGGCGTAGCCAGCTGGAAGCATCCGAGGAACTTGGAATCCCCCAGAGTGTCCCCTCTAGGCTTTGGCAACGATTCCAAGATGATGGTATGGCGCTATGGCATTCTTCCAACAATTTTTAACTTCGGTTTTAGGGGAAACCTGCCATGTTTTTAATTAACTTTTTATCTCATCAGATAATTCGAGTCCCTTTAGTTTATTTATTCAAATTCTTTTGTGCAAGCTGAGGGTGTCCTTCACGGAAACGTTTTTAGTATTTAGCCTTCATTTGAATTAATTTTTGAATCATTTGCCATCATTAGTTCAAGGAAGCTTTTATGTTGATGAATTGCAGAACTCCTCCAAGGGTAGCGGCAGGCGTATCATTGAGAGCCAGTGCAAAATTCTGTAATAAGGTTGTAGCTTGGTGTAATAATAATGGGCATACAATTTCTCCTCAAAATTGTAGATCCGTATATACTTTTGCCAGAAGTGAAACATGCTTTGGATCCTATAATCAAAATACACAATTCTAGCAGTAGATGAAATACGATTTTTGGGCGTGATCTTTGATCGCAAATTCACATTCCTTCCGCATGTTTTGAACCTACGAAAGAAGTACGAGAAAGCCTTGAATAATTTCAAGGTGCTTTCCAGAACATCTTGAGGTACAGATAGAATCTCCCTTCTCCATATTTAACAAGCGGTCATCATTTCCTGCATGGATTATGGAGTATGGTACTGCCCATGCTTCCTTTTTGCAAAGATTAGACACTGTGCACCACTCTGCTTTACGAATCTGATAGTGTGCATTACGTACTTTGCCAGATTGAGAGATTGAGAGTTTGTACGTACGTACCCTTGTGTATCAACCACCCCTTAATTTAAGGCGTAAGAAACTGTCCGCCTTGAATTACTTCAGAATTTTGTTTGTGCCAGAATACCCTGTGCGTCAAATTACTTTATTAGTTGGTTTCCATAGGTTGTATGATGTTTGTCCATTTCACATTCTTCCATTCAATGAAAGAATCGAAATCCTGCTACGTGACTCGGGCCTTGATAATATTGTTGTGAAATCACCCGATTTTTTTTTGCGTTTCACCTACGGATAAACCGCAATTTTCCTTTTTGAATCGTTTCTCGGGATTCGATAAATCTTCAACTAGACCGACAGTCTCACAACAGCTTTTTTTTTTTTTACATCATCGCTATCTTCCTTTGTCCCAGTTTTTACGGAGCGTTCGAAATCAGATGTACATGTCGGTTGTGGCATCGTACTTCCATCAAATACACTGCACCACCGATTTCATAATTCTTTCCCAATTTTTACTGCTGAATCGGTGGAAATTTTGCTTCCCCAAATAATTTCAATATCCACTCAGCGTCAATTAGTCATCTATATTGATAGCATGGTTTCTTTAGAAACACTTTCACACTATAACAATCGAGTTAAAATTGCGATTTAAATTTTGTTAACTTTGCGTACTTTACAAAACGATAGGTTTCAAATAATTTTTTGTTGGGTGTCGAGTCATGTTGGCCTTTTTGGAAATGAAACGGCAAATTCAGAGGCAAAATCTGCAACAAACTTTTTATCTCTGAGACTTCCTGATTGTGATATTAAGAAGTGCTATACAAAATACATTTTTCCTACTAGGCAATTAGCGTGGGATCTGCGGACCCAAAATAAATTATATTCCATCAAGCCAATTATTGGATTGTTGGGTACTCTCCCTTTACGAGAAGTTAACTGGCCTGCGTATAGGATATATGCGATACCGCACAGATATCTTCTTTTTGGTGAAGCTGTATGAAAGTGCTCCAAATGCCGGGTGGATTTTACTGTGAAACATTATAATTGAGGATCCTGATTTTAACCGGCATCGTATTCACTTTTTTCACTCAACTTCTTTGGCTCCGAGGGACTTCGTGAGTGAAAAGCCTCAACCAAATGTTTTTAAATTCTTCAAAGCTATAAGATTTTAAACTATTTATTTTCTGTTTTATCCCAGCCATCATATGTGCCTACCGAGATCAACAATGATTTGATCCAATATTCTTTTACTTTCAATTGTTTTTTAACAGTGATTTAGAAATTTTACATTCTATTTGAATTTTTATATTCCCATATATTTACAATATGAACTTTCATTTTACCCTTGAATTTATATTTTACTATTTGCACGGGGCAGCTCAGCCAAATGTGGCTTTTGCACCAAAAAAACCTCACAAATCATCTAATCAAATCCAAGATTATGGTAATGCGAGTAGACTTTACAGCACAGGTCACCCCCGAGTTACAACGAGGAATGAGGACCGATATTGGGCAGTTAATGCTAAAAGAAACAGACTGAGCAAAGCCTCAGACCTGTCCCGTCAGCTCTCTTCAATCATAGGTACGACAGTTTCAAGGTAAAGCGTGTGCAGGCGCGGATGGCTCTATATGCTCGTAGGCCTGTCAGCTGAGTTCCGTATATTGCAACTGAATGCCGCCTACGATTAACCTGGAGTAGAGAGAATGCATAGTAGACAACCCAACAGTGGCCTTGCGTGATGGTTTTCGTCGAGATCAGGTTTAGCTTGCAGCCTGATTCTCGAAGGACTCTCATACGGAGAGTGCCAGGTACCGTTACCGCCATGAGAACATCGTTGGACGACAACACTTCCTACATGTCTACCGGAACTTCGGTGAACATTGCTTAATGAATGGTGTAGTATTCCCTGAGATCAGAAACTGTGTATAATTTGATACCCAGCATGCGTAGATGTTGTACGGACTATATTGCATTGTCCGGGAGACAAGCTATATATTAACCATCATATCATACCAACCACGTAATTTTTTTAAATAGTTTTTTTTTTGTAATTTGCTTTAGGAAGCAAAAAATTGCAATTTTTTATTAATGATTTCAAACATATAACGTCTTTTTTGCTGTTTACCTTTGGTTTAATAAATGGGCTTTACAATTAAGTCATATTTATTTTGCTTCTGAATATTTCTTTTCCTGAACTTTGCATTATCCTTAATTTTTAGTATATATAACTGACATAAATATTGTTTGAATGCAAAAGCACACAAAAAACTAAAAACAATTTATTTACAGAGTGCATCTGAAGTAAAACAAAACAGCAAACCAATTAATTAGAATTATGTCCGTAACTGCTGAAAATACAATTGTCAATAATCAGAAAGCATTGCGCATGCATGAATTTCCAACAAAGGTTATGGTAACGCAAATGGGCGAATTTTTTACGCCAGTCGGAGTAATGCTTTGCAGATTAGATATTTTAAATTTCCTTTATTCTATTTTTTAATTCCAAAGTACTTAAGAATGAATCGAAATCATCGGATAATTCACAATGTTTGATTTTAAATGTATCAAACATTAAGAAAATAAACAAACTCGTTTGAAATAATCGGTGGAAAACATGTTAAGCCTAATGTTGTTAACATAGGGGGGGGACCTGAAGTCTTACTTATTTAGCGGTGGTGAAATAAAAATATTTTTGGCGGGAAAGTTAAATTTTAATTAATAATTAAAATTATAATTAGAAATTACGAAAGGGCTCCAATGTGCACATTCCATGTTTCATATACAGGTACGGAATTCGGTAGCTGTAGGTCAAACGGTCTAACCTGTAGAGCGCCAACATAAACACAAACTGAGCTTCACTATAAGTATAGGCATAGATGTTGTTACATTTTTAGTATAGCGGGTTCAGATTGAATGGACTTTATTTGAGGACAGCACAAACAAATTTATTTACAGCTATTTACAGGATGACTTGAGAAAGGA
Organism: Argiope argentata; assembly: GCA_026289955.1. NCBI lineage: Eukaryota > Metazoa > Arthropoda > Arachnida > Araneae > Araneidae > Argiope > Argiope argentata. The sequence continues at coordinate 441,957 of JAOUZG010002972.1, forward strand.
AAACTTCAGATAGAAACAATCTAGCAGTCAACAGTCACAGCGTAAATGCAAGCCTTACGCACAATAAAAACACACTGCAAAACAGATATCGTATAGCACAGCAACAGTAAATCGCAGCGAGCTCAATAATACAACGTTAACAGCAAACGTAAACACAGTTCACTAATAACAAGCGAGAAAAGTAATCCGCTAGTCCAGCGAGACGCTTCTCTTCCGAGAGAAAACCCTAACTGCTGGAACCACGGCTACCTATCCATTATATAGCCAAGCGCGCGCGCGCCCAAAAGCACGCGAAGCAACGCGGCGTTTCACGTATGATCCAGCGGCAACCAAACTACTCCTTTCGCCAAACCAACCCGGCTGGCGCGAAGCTCCTGGTCAAACGTCGCCAACTTCGGCGAGCTTCCGCCCGCTTGTAATAGTATGATCCTTAGTGGGTTAGCTCTTTTCGAGTGAAGTTTTAAGCGAACGAAATAAAATATATCTCAGGAACTATAGTGAATTTTTGAACGAAATTTGATATGCACATATAAAAATGCATACTGGATCAAATGATAAATATTTTAAAAAAATTGGCATTGATTAATGGGGAAATTCTAAGATACAAATTATTTATGTTAATTCTACTAATTTGTTTTTTATGTAAATGAACCTGTCTTTTTGAACAATTTCTAAAGACACCAATTTTGTTAAGATGCTACGATAAATAACAAAGTTACAGAGGTGTTTCCCTTCTTTTTCACGAATGTATCAAAACTTGTTTAACCCATCGAGCGTCGGCTGTCTAGCCTAAGAATGTTCTTAAAACGGCAGTGGTCAAAATAAAGGTTAACACATTTTACAAGAAAAGAAATTTGCAGAACGTTCCTAAACCGGCAGGGTATATTTTTACTTCCCCCTCGAGCAGTAACAACGGGAGGTTATCTTCCCCGCTTCTGAACAATCATACCCACCGAAATACGAGGAATCGTGAGTGATTCCCAGGGAGTGACAAATTGAGTCGTAAATCTGTCGAAGCAGGAGAATTGCCATGCGGTTTTTCAGCTAAGAATTTAGTTTTCGCTCTGAGAACTAAGAGCTTCTCTTTAATTCTGTAATTTTTTCAGAAAATAGAATTTGTTCAAAAAAAATATATAAAAATCTAGCAGTATGTTTTTTAAATTTGTATAAAAAATAGAAAAAATTTGTTTAATGAATTATTTAGAGGAATTATCATTCATAAAATTGCATTACGAGCATATAACATTCTTTTTACTAACACTCAGAGAATTTTACTTTAGTTTTTTCCGATATTTAGTTTTAAGCATTTTGCTGGCATATTTGACATTGGAAATGAAAATAAAAGGATATATATGGTCCTCTGGTTAAAATAGAATATAAAAAAATAATTATAACAATTAAATAATACTTAATATTAAAAATACTACGTTCATTTCGGAATATATTATATGTGTGTGTGTGTGTGTGTGTGTTATCAAACATTTTAAAATAAAAATGTGCATGATTTTTTTTTCAGATTTTTTTAATAAAACAATCTTTTGTCAATGTATATTAAGTAAATATTTTAGTAATAATATGTTTATGAAAATATTATTAATTTCAATCTTTTTGACTTATTATCTTATTTTGAAATAATTAAAATGTAAGTTAAAATAATAAATTTTAAAAGTTAATTTTAGTATTGAAATAAGATAAAATAATAACTCATCTATTTATTCAAATGGCTTATATCGTTTAAAAATTATCATTTCATTCGTATTTTTAGTGCGTGAATATTTTGAATGTCAATTTATTATATCATTCTTAAACTTGTCCCAAATCTTTATAATAATTACTCACACTTAGCACAGAAATATTTTCATAAATCCATGCATTTCTCTGCAAACAAATATTGCAAAAAAACCTTTTCTTCGTTTAACTTCAGCAATGAAATCAAAATTTCAACTATACCTATTTTATTAAATTACAACATTATGATTTTTTGTGAAAATTCATAAATTGTGAAATCTTGTAGATAAAAAGGAGACAGCTGCAAGTATCCACCAAATAAGAATTACCCCTTTCAGAACGTTTCTTCCTTGTTCATCATGTTTGGATAATTTAAAGAAATTTCATTTACAATATTTCACTGCATGTGAATTTCAAACGATGGATGCTCAGTAAAATAATAATAATGAAAAAAAAAAAAAAAACTCTAGGGTACGTAATCATAACTTCAGCAACGTTTAAAAACCGTGAATAAAAAATTAGGGTTTTTTCCCCATCGAAATAATAAAAATACTTGCTACAAATTTTAGTCCATTAATTAAAATAAAAAACCCACAAATTATAGATATTAATGAATATGTAATAGTTTTGTAAGTTTGTGAAGGAGGGGCAGAGTTCTTCATTTAAAGGATCTTTTCTTCCGATCACAAAAATCGGATGGGAGAAAAATGGCTTAACAATGGCATTACATATTAAGAAGGTGGTACTTAGTAAAAATTAATATATGTGTAAAATATTAATATATATATGAAAGAAGAGAAAATTGGAGAGAAGGGTTAATATTTACATCATAGAATTAATTCGCAAAAACTGGGTCGGAGAATCATGTTGGTATGGTCAGCCAGTAAGTTACTGGTGGTCCAGTCACAGATGACTTGTCGGGGCTCTCTTGATGTTAAAATCTTCTTATCATCTATAACTATTTTTTTTATCAAAGCAACAATAATATTCCCAAATAGTTTTTAAAAAACTCAAAAACTAATATTTTCGTAAATAATTAACTTTTAAAGCATGATAAAAATTTTAACTAAAAGTTTCCCGTTGTAATTCTAAAAAAAGAGAATTAATTAATTTGAAATGTGTGTATTAATTTATCTTTAAGAATATTTTACATCAATATATTTCATTGTGAAAATGAAATTCAAGCCAATTTTTCCCATTGTTGTTATCAAGATATGATTTAACTCATTCTTTAATGTTGAACTTATTTCAGTGGTATGGTTTTGTTATATTTTAGATAAATTTCAAGTGTAGAATCAAGCAATGGTGAAAATGTTTTATTTCATTTTTGAAAGTTGCTATTAGGATTGATCTCAGGAAGTCCGTTAGAAATGAATTTTCTAATAGGGGCAATTTTTCTATTGTATTCTAAACAATATTCAGTAGTGTCTAATCATTAGAGAGTGTCATTTGCGCTCACATTGTAGGTTTTCTGGTATTTAATTCCCTTTAGCAGGAAAACTTGGCTTGCATTTAGGGGGGCTATAGAGAATGAAAAGATAAGATTAAGATTAAGTCATTGATAAGGTTAAGACAGATAATTAAGAGTCATTGCCTTAGAAATATTCGCTTTTTTTCTCACGGTAAAACTGATAAATTTTCTTTAAGTGCACTAGTTACATTTTTGATAATTTATTTTAGATTAGGGGTTAGATTAAATTTAGAGACTGGAGAGCGAATATATATATAAATCTAGATAATAGAATAAACCGAACAGTAGAAAAATATTATTTTGGCAAGGACTTAAAGAACTACCTTGCAACTCTTGCTAATATAACAAAATTGTAAAATTATTTTAAAGCATTGAATAATGGATTTTTATTTGAAAAAAAAAATAAACAGTTTATAAATAGGGATAATTGGAAAAATAATTCAATAAAAAATAATAAATAATTTGTAGTAATAATATAGAATTGAAAACACTAAACAAGTGTAAACTTGAAGAAATAAAATTCTTTTAGGTAATATGAATAACTTTTCATGCATTGGTTATTCATTCTTGTTTTTTTTATTGATATATTGCATTAAGACTTTACAATGTTGAGATATTGCAGAGAAATTTTTAAAACGCACATGTCTACTGCTAAATAATTTTATCTAATTATCTTAAAGATTATGATAAAAGATGATGATGAAACTGAAAGCAAACGCTTTTGCTTAGTACTTATTACTAACACGTATTTGTTACCATATTTGACAGATATTATACTTCAAAGATTTTAATTATTTAGTATAAAATTATAATATTTTTTTCTTGCAAATCATAAATTTAAACAGTAGTTTTGCTTTAAAAAAATTCCTTCTTAAAATAGTCAAATATTTTAGTTGGGGAAAAGACTCCTTATATAGAAACCATCAAAAATTTGAATAATTACATTACAATTTATATAAGTTGAATAAAATTGTCTTCAACAGAAATTAAAAGAAAGTTTGTTTTCTCTCATATAAATATAAGGCAAGCAAATGTCCAAATGTCCATTAATATTTGAAATTTTAAAAAATGAAAATAAAATTATTACATTTTTAGCCTTTCCTTAGAACAACTAAATTTGTTTGAATATTATATTATGCGAAGCTTTAATTTATACTAAATATAGAAAAATCCTTTAATATCCACTCTGATTATAATATAGAAAAAATAATTAAATAATCTTTAAAAAATTGTCCCTAATTACTACAGATATATCAAATTTTAGAATACCAAACCTATATAATAATTATTAATTTGCAATATCGCTGGAAGGAAGTTGAAATAAGGTTTGAAAATTGGACTTAAAAAAGCTATAGGTGTATAAAATTTTTATAATAATAATTGTTGTAGATATAAAAGAGTCAAAATTTTTTAATCTCCTTAACTTTCCCGTCATTTTATGTATTTTAATCTCGCTAATACTCATGTTTTATGTCATTTTAGTAAAAATAAAATTACATTAACATTTATATAAATCAGATTCGTAATGAAAAAAAATTAAGAAAAAAATATGCACGAGTGGGTTAATTTGATAATGAACTTCGGTAATGTCTGATAGAAAATGCATACATATTTTACAAAAAAAAAGATAAAAAAAAGATAAAGAAAATAGATGTCTAAAGAGAACATTTTCACACGCGAAATTTGAAAACTATATCTTAGATAGCATAAGTTGTGGCTTCATATTCAGGTTTTAGGGATACAACTGTATAAATTAACAAAACAAAATATGTAATTGGTCAGAAAATATAATGATTTGTGATTTCTGCACAATTATCATTCTATAGATTTTGTTTCCCTTGCCATTATAATTATTACGTTTATAAGAAAATTTGTTTCATAATGCTTACTTTAAAAGGAGTATTTTCAGAATAGAATTAATAAGAAAATTTCATATTGAATCATCTAAATAGAACTTCACAATAATACAAAATAGGTTTTGATTTTCGAGTTCAAGCCAACATATAAAATCTAAACTCAAGTTTTATATTTTATGAACTGCAGCATTTCTTTTTTATTCGTTTATTCCTCAAGATATAAAAGCACACATATTGTTGGAGGTCCTTTTATATTAATTATGATATAAATGCTTTAGTTTTTTCCAACTCCAATTAATGATAATGATTATAACTGCTTTCTGAGAGTAATTATAGACTTCTGAATATGAACATCAAATTTAGAAAATAGTTTTAATTCTAATTTAAGCCCCTTTGGGGAACCTCCTTAACCCCACCTCAAAAAAAAAGAATAACCTAACATTATTATTATATGTTTAGCTTCGTTAAAGCATAACAAATTTAAAACCTTTCAATAAATTATTTTTAAAAATAACCTGGATTTGTATTAATTAAAGGGCTTAAAAATTGGTTCAAATTAACTCTTTGACATCTATACAGAATTGCATTATCTTAATAACACTTGGGCGTATGTGGTGGAGTTCATGTGATATAAGGAATGACTTTTTGAATTAGTCAGCCAAGATTTATCAAATATCCACTGATAAATTAATTCATTTCTTAGTTCAGATATAATGTCATTAAAAATTAACTGCATTTATCGGTACCATACTGTATATTTTTGTTGAAAATGGGACCAAATAAAGAGCTTGTAAAAACAGAAATATGCAGGATATGAACAGAAAACTGCAAGTTATGATGCATTTCTTGCAAGAAGAAATGTTTTCGCTTTTCTAAACGTGAAAATTTTGCTAAATGGGAAATTAGTTCTTCTATCTAGATCAAAGCAATATTTGTCTTTCCAAACAAAATTTTCGAAAAAGGAAGATTTGTTTTTGCTTAAGAAACGGCCTATTTGTTTGATTTTAGACGCCGATGGTGTTTCTGTATGAACACCACGTAATAAAGTTGAAATAACCTTTGCACAGTCAATTTTGGACTGTTGATCTCTAAATTGGCTGTTTCTAATCGAGCAAAACAGTAGCCTAAAAAATAGAGAAAAATGTCAATTCTTTTCCTCATTTATATGACACTTTATTCTCTCTAGCTCTGTCCAATTGAAGTAATTTCTATGATTTTTTTTTCATTTTGTTAAAATTAAACTTTAAGACATATAAAGATTAAATCTTCCTAAAACTAAAAATTATAATTCCCTTTAATAGACTAAATTTGTATTATGTGCAGCAAAATTATAATTTAAATAATTATAATGTCTTCAGTGTAGGAAAATTAGGAACATGCTCCTTCATAATAAATTTTTAAAGAAAATTTCACTCATTCTATTTATCACTTTTATCACTCGTTTGAAACGAGATATTTATAATTTTTTCACGGAAGCCCTTTTTCGTTATCAGAGACATGGAATATTATTCTCATTTTGATAATAATTGATTACCATATGGCGCATATTGTAAAATCGCCAAATTTTACATACAAAGATAAAAGTTATAATGCGGTGCCCTTTTTAAGACTTGAGCGAAAATGAAACTCTCTAATGAGTTGATTAGCTTATAATAGCATTTACTTTAATTTTTAATTATGCATGTAAATCAGTACTCATTATTAAGTTTTACCTTCTGATACGTTCAAACAGTTAGAATATATAGAGTTCCACCATTAATGCATTTGTTTAATTTCATTAAATACCTAATACTGCTTTAATGCAAAGCAATAATTATAATTACACATTTCCATTTATTCCTTCCATTCTTCAAAAAAATATGAATTAAATTCACTCGAATTTTGTAGAATATAAATATATGTTTCTATAAAATTTATCATGTATTAAATATTAAATATATTTTCTTTCTTTCATATGCTAAACATTTTTTAATAAGTCCTTATAATTACTATGTATGTTGTTTCTTTTACGCTTTTCGCAGCCTTTCACAAGACACAAAACTTCCTCTCATATGAATGTGGTTTGATTTTTTATAGAGATTTCAACTATATATTTATAATAGTTGCATATTATAAATATATAATCTCTAAAAAATGTTTTTATATTTTGAAAAAATTATAAATAAAAAAATATTCATTTTCTTTTTTTATTCTTTTCTTTATATTATAAATATATATAATTTCCAAAAAAATATTTTTCATATTTATAAAAGAAACAGTTTTTTTTCCAATCTGTCACCCTCCCCCCGAAAAAAAAGACAAATATGATTTGCAAAAGGTAGTAAATAACGCTTGCATTAACTTAGTAAAATAAAAAAAGAATATTAAACAGTAAAAAAAGAATAATAGTAGCTATATTTATCAAGATAAATAAAAAAAAACGTTTATAAAAATAATTAACAAGACTTTTCCTAAAGTTAAATTTAAAAAGTCAAAAATAAATAAAGAATTATATAAAAATTTTTCAAATTTGTCTTCTCTTGCCCAATACATACAACGGTTAAGCCATAATTAAAATAGCGTTTATTAATAAATATTTGTGTCGCTTATTAATTGGGACGAAAATAAATGGAAAAAATATATAAGGGTTTTTTTAATTAATAAAAGTATTATTAACCGTTCAAACGTGATTTTTTAATATTTCATCAGACAAGTACAGAAAATTCAAACCCGCTTTTATGAACTAATCACAATCCTTAACTATTATACATAATTATGTCATGTAAATATGAGGGTTTTCCTATATTTAATAAGTATAACAGTTTTCTCTAGGATTTGAAATTAAATATTGAAATAAAGAATGAAATATACAGCTCATATCACCAATCGGTCCTGTTATCGCGAATTCTTACAAGAAAGGGATTTCCTATTCTCAGGAGTTTATCCCCCTAATTGGAGGGACCACCCACATTCTAACTGCCAGCGGAAACCAGAAAATGACCTCTAACAAGCCGATCCCCCACCTCGTTTATTACCCTTAAGGGGGGAAAGCAATGGCGACTTTCTACGGGGAAGCCGTGTTAAGAGATATTTGCGGAAGGAGAATTTCTACGTTCCTGCCGGTTTTAAAGCGACACGTTGGAGAGGATTTCTACGTTCCAGCCGGTTAAAGGGTTAATAAAATTTAACGTCGGTTATTCTGTCATTATATATTTTGACATGCTTCAGAAATTTCTTTAGTAGTTTTTGCCACCTTCGTAATGAATGCACACATATTATGAAGATTCACAAGTTAATTTTAAAAGAATGACATATCTTGAAAACACAAACGGAAACATTATGTATTATAATGTTCAGAGAACAATATTTAGTAAATAATTTACAGTTTTACGTCTTTTCAATAATTAGTGCCATAACATCCTAAATTACATTTGGATAGCAAATGTGGTTAAGAAATTTTACTTAATTAAGGAGAAGTTAACATTAACATTTACATAATTCAAAATAAATACTGGAACCAAAGGTGTTTTCTAAAACCAAATGTCAAAACGTGAAGTATAATACCTTTATTTCCAGGTAATTGAAGAGGATGCCCACTTGCTTTACACCAGCCTACAGGGAAAATATCTCTTGCATCAAAAAAACACCAGTAATCAAAGGCTCCACGCCATCCATCAAATGTAATGAATATCATATCATCTTTTACAGCTCCAATAGTAGCAGGACATATTAAGTGCGGATTTTTCCTATCTACTGCTTCAAGCTTCACACCAACTTCAAAAAGGTTCCGCGGAGGTGAATCAGGTTCCTATAAAAATTATAAACACTCATGTCCATAAATTAAAGATAATACAAGTTCAAAGAAAGAGCCAGAGGCAACACAAATGTAAAGCCTATTTATTAAACAAAAGGTAAAGAGCAAAAAAGAGGCTATATGTTTGATATCTTTATCTTTATCTTTACTTCTAATAAAGTACGATATGTGTGTGTGTGTGTGTGTGTGTGTTGGCGCTGTACAGGCCAAACCGTTCTATCTATAGCTACCAAATTTGGTATATGTATACCTTGGGTGCCGGGAATATGCACCTCGGAGCCCTTATTTTGAATTTTTAATTAAAATTTTAATTAATTAAAAAATAAGCCAAATTTTACCGTTTTTTCGCTATAACTTCTGAAATATTACAGCACAAAATTGATTTTTGCATCACGTTAAAGCTCAAAAAATAAGCTTTTCAATGATACTAATGTTTTGACGCACGAATTAAAACTCTATTTTTAATGAATTTTTAAACATTTAATTTAATCGTTTTTTTTTTTCAAAAATTTATTTCGCAAAAAAATAAATAAAAATTAAATTTTATCTTCTCTTATGTGAAGAAGATGTTTTGTGCAAATCAAAGAATTCGGTTTCGTGATTGTAATTTATCTCCGCATTTTAATGAATCATGCGAAATAAAAACGCATCTTCTTTCAACGAAGTAACGTAATATTGAAGCTATACTGGTAAAAGTAGGTCAGCTATTTGAACTTAAAATACTTAAACTTAACTTAAATTTATTTAAAACTTAAAAATATTTTGCTGAAAAACTTATTATGAGACCAAGTTATATAAAACATGATTTAACCCTTTAGTCGGCATTAATATTTGCGAACCGACTGGTCGCCAAAGGCGGCTAGTCATTAATAAAAATCGCGATTTTTTGCTCCCGGGAGCAAATTACGAAAAAAAAACACAACTATTTATAAAAACAAAAATTACGTAGTTGGTATGATGGTTCATACATAGTATGTCTCCCAGACGATGCAATGCATTCCGCACAACATCTAGACATGCGGCGTATCAAATTATCGATCTGATCTCGGGGAATATTACATCATTCATCAAACAATGCTTTCTATAGTTCCTGTAGACATGTAGAAAATGGTGTCGCTCACCGATGTTCTCATAGCGGTAACGAGTATCTGGCCTTTTCCATATTAAAGTCCGGCGAGAATCAGACTGCAAGCTAAACCTACACTCGTCGGAAAACATCACACAAGCCCACTGTTGTATTGTCTAGAATATATTTTCTGTACTCCAGATTTATCGCAGGCGACAGTCAGTTGCAGTAAGTGGAACACATCTAACAGGCCTACCAGTGCATAGACCAATCTGCCCACAGCGTCTGTACAATGTTTGTCTTCAAACTGTCGTACCTGTGGCTGAAGAGAGCTGACGAGAAAGGTATGATGTTTTGCACAGTCTGTTTCTTTTGGCAGTGACTGTCAATTATCGGTCCTCATTTGGCGTTGTAACTCGGGGTCGACCTGTGCTGTAACATCTACTCGCATTACCATAATCTTGAAATCGTTGCCAAAGCCTGGGGACGGCACTCTGGGTGATTCCGAGTTCCTCGGGTACTTCCAGCTGGGTACGCCCACATTCCAGACATCCGATAATTCCAGCTCGTAAAAAATCATCCAAATACGTCCTTTGTGTCATAACTATGCAGTTATTGCACAGAAAGACTTATAAAGCAACAATTTTACTTCTTTGCTTGTATTTCTTATGCATCCCTCTCTTACACTCTCGTCATTGCGACGTATTATCGGTGTCATCTGGTGGCTTCTTACAATTTGGTTTGATTTTTGAAGATGTGTGAAGTCATTTTAAGCTCATATATGTAATTTAGAGTTGGATTTCCGAGTGATTCTGAATTATCCTTAATTTATGGTCATGAAGGTAAAACACAGAGAGCATAATAAATGGCAGTCATAAGATGTGAAAAACTATTAATCAGTAGAAAAATCCATGTCTCTTTAGCTTTTTGCAACTATTAACGCTACTCGAATTATTATTTGCTAATATTATTTTTATGTTTCATTTTTTATCAACTAATTTTCTTTATTTTAAATTCATTTGTATTAAATAATGTTACCGAAAAGCTTTTCAAAGTATAAATTAAATAGGGAAACGCATGGAAAAGGACATCTTGCGGATACTGTAATGATTCAGCTCCCTTGTCCTAAGCAACTTGCTGACCACTGTAACTTTCCCTGGTTCCTACATTTGATAATTTGCATTTCTGGCCGGCTGTGTCATCAACTTTTTAACATCCCTACATTGCTAAGTGCCTTCAGACTGCCAAATGGGAGATTCTCTTCCCTAGTAGGGACATATAGCCATTAGGTGGATCTAGATGAAGAACCACACGTACGTTTTTCGTCGTTCCAAGGAAATAAATCGGATCTTGAAAGGGAAAGAATGTTGTGAATTTTGATTTTTTTCTCATTGTGATGGGACAGCTGCAAGGGCGAATCATAAATGGACATTCCCAAGGTCGACTGGAGATCATTGAGGTTTTTTTTCTGAACAGCTATTGGATAATAGGGAGCTCAAATGCACCAATGTGATAATGTGAGGCGGAGTTTTGATAAAAAAATAAAATGCAAGATTTTTGAAAGAGGATGAGTGTAGTGATGGGAAATCTCGTTCATTCGAAAGATTTGGTTCAAAGTCGTTCGTTCAAAAATTTTACTCATTCGTGCCAGGTCGTTCACGAACGACATATTCGGACTCTTCGAACGAAAAAAATATCCTCTTTCGTTCGAGAACGAACGACTTCGTTGCTTCTGCTCTGACTCCAAACCGGGAATTTCCGGTTGTATTGAGTATCCTAAAGAATGGGGATTTCTACTGTTCACACTCAGCAGTTACTGCAGCCCTCTCTCCGTTGTAAAGCGGAACACGAGATCAACAAGTGCAAGACTTCTCGACGCATGTACTGTTATTTTGCCATATATGCAGTTCGTTCTGACTGCATATATGGCAAATCATAAGGATACAAAATCCAAAAATAAAGATAAAGACTATACATAAAATAGAGAATGCGGGAATACATAGACTAATAATTCGCTTCTCCTTTCGCAGGACCGAATAAAGGTGCAGGCTTTGTAACTTGGATCATTTCTCAGTCAGGCTACTGTTTGATATTACAGTGTTATTTAACGGGGGTTTCTTTAACGCCTTTTTAAAGACGTTTTTAGTTCCATTTTTACATTTATTTAATTATGAAATATTTTTCATAATTGGTTATTTTGTCAGTAATCAGTTTTTAATTACGTTCAGTTAATTCCATAAAAAATTAAGCGTATCATTGTCACTAAATAGAAAAGTATTTCGTCTTTCGAAATATTACATCATTATTTATGATATTTTTCCACAATTTTTTAAAATTAATATTATAAATTAATATTTACTCAGCTTTTAGTTTTATTAAATTTTATTTATTTATTTATTTTTACTTACTGGAATACATGCCAATAGTCGTGTCTACTGAATTAAGGGCAAGATTCACTAAAATTTTGAATTTCCTATTGTTTTCACTTGTGTAAATTTCAATGTATTCTTATTATTTAAGAGCTATATTATCACATTTATTCCTATATATGCTTACTTGCCTCTTTTATGTTAAGGTAGAAAAATATATCTTAAATTATCATTCAATGATTTATAATATGATAAGGAAAAGATGTTCTTGCCTTACAGGATGCACAGTGACAAGCTGATGCAAAAATTAAGTACTTTTAAAAACTTTTTAAGCACCTTACCACCACTTCTTTTTTCCTTCTGTTTTATAACAGTGCATAGTTTAATTTTAAAAAACCTTAATTAATTTTAAAAATTTATGCATTAAATTTTAATATTTATTTTTGTATCTGCACAACATTCTATTATGCCATCTTGGATTTGATAAAAACATGGAAATAATTATAAAAATGATAAAAAAAAATTAAAAAAAAATTAAGTCAACTTTTTGAAAGTACTGATCGACATGCAGTGAATTCATTGTTAAATTTGGCCCAAAATTTGATAGATGTTTATATAATATATACTAAATAAGTAGGCCAAATTTTAATTATCTAACTCTCTTCTTTTTATAGTTACCATATTAACTAATATTTGAAACAGTCAAATAGACAGATTTCCTCAACACGGATGTTGTAGAAAATTTGATCGAAATCTACTAGTTTGGTGTGAAAACCGCATACCAAACTCCCCCCATCTCGCTCAAAGGGCTTTTGCGTTATTTTTGTCACAGAAAGACATTTTCCGAAAATGTGTTTTCGAATTGTAGGTAGTATGAAACTTAAAACTCCTTAAAATCTCGAGTTCAAATTTTTGGACGATTGCAATATTTCCTCTAAATTTTGTATAAGTAAAAAGGCCAATTGAAGCAATTAAAAAAAAACACACTTTTTTTTTTCAGGCCAGAGCGACACAGTATATCACGTTTCAAAATTTAACAAAGTATTATGGTTTATTTAAATTATAATCAAGAATTTTTTTAATTTAAAAACATTATTTCCAGGATTTTTTTTCATGTTTTTAAATTTACCTATAAAATGTTTTTTGTTGTAGTTGTGGTCGGATGCCGACTGACACTAATACACAATTAAACAGCTCTGACGAAGTCTAAATTTATGTTAAAAAATTTAGTAATTGTTTAAATATTTTATTTGAAATTATTTTTAGTTAAAATCCTTTTTTATGCGAGACACTGAAATCAAGTCCTTTGAAGATATCCCATAATTAAAAGTTTTGCAATGCAATATTTCATAACATTTCATATTAAAGCAAATTGCTTGTATAAAGACTAAATTTATTAAAAAACAAAAAGAGGTTTTAGATCTTTGGAGAGGAAAGGAAGATAGTGATCTTGCATTATTTAAAGAGCCATACAAAGCTTATTCCGTGTCTGCATATTAAACCCATAATCATTATGATGTTAAAATAATCGATTGAAAGAGAAAAATTACTTTTTTCCTATTTTATTAAAGCTTTTTTGTTCTATATATGTAGCCTATATTACAATTAATAAACTTTATTTTTCTTGATTAGCGACAAAAATTAAACAACACATTTTGCAATTTACGAAAACAGTGTAATTAATGCCTGAGTTCTATAATTTCTATTCAGGATCTCTCCCCCCTTTTCCCCCAGAAATGAAGATAAAACAACTTTGAAATAAGGAGATACATTTGAAAAAAGTAACTGCTTCATTAGATAAATTTTAAATATTATTAACTCGCATTATTTGTCCTTTGAAGCAAATTTATTCCTCTTCTTCTGTGGACAATAACAGATGTGATGCATTTTTTTTTCAAAGTAAATAAATAATTTATTATGATAGCAGTGATCATCACATAACTAACATTTATTTCACGTTTTTTAAAATAATATCTTAAAGTTAAGAATAAAAGAGCATGCAAAATATAAAAAAAGCAGAAATAAAATATCCGACTTAATTCACTTAATGATAAAACTGTAGCATAAAGAATTTCTGAAAAATGTTTCTTTTAATAGCAGTATTAAAAGTATATCACAGCAACAATGCCGTAAGCGACTCCTACGTTTTGTAAAATAAAAATCTTACAATTTAAACTCCCTGAAACACACACACACACACACACACACACACACACACACACACACACACACACACACACACACACACACACACACACACACACACACACACACACTGAAGTGACAAAAGTCATGGGATAACTGTTAATATCGTGTCGGTCCTCCTTTTGCCCGGCGAAGTGCAACAACTCGACGTATCATGGAGTCCACAAGTCGTTGGAAGTCCTCTGCAGGAATATTGAGCCCTGCTGTCTGTATAGACGTCCATAATTGTGAAAGTGTGGATGGTGCAGGAGTTTGGGCACGAACGGACTTTTCGATGATGTCCCATAAATGCTCGATGGGATTCATATCGGACGATCTAGGTGGCCAGATCATGCGCTGGAATTGTCCGGAATGTTCTTCAAACCAATCGCGAACAGTTCTGGCCCGGTGACATGGCACATTGTCATCCATAAAAATCGCATCGTTGTGTGGGTACGTGAAGTCCATGAATGGCTGCAAGTGATCTGAAAGCAGCTGAAATAACCATTTCCAGTCAATGATCGGTTCAGTTGCATCAGAGGACCGAGTCTATGCCATGTAAAAACAACCCACACCATTATGCAGCCACCACCAGCTTGAACAGTGCCTTGCTGACAGTTAGAGTCTATGGCTTCGTGGGGTCTGCACCACACTCGAACTCTACCATCAGCTCGTAACAACTGAAATCGTGACTCATCTGACCACACCACGGTTTTCCACTGGTTTAGGGACCAGTCGATATGCTCACGAGCCCAGGAGAGTCGCTGCAGGCGATGTTGTGCTGTCAGTAAAGGCACTCGAGTCGGTCTTCTGCTGTCATAGCCCAAGGAAGACAAATTTCGCCGCACAGTTCTATCGGACACGTCCCTCGTACGTCCCACATTGATTCCTTCAGTTATTTGACGAAGTGCCGCGTGTCTATTAACATTGACAATTCTACACAGACGTCGGCGGTCTCGGTCGTTAAGTGCAGGTGGTCGCCTACTGCTCTGTCTATGATGGGATGTGATGCCTGAAATTTCATACTCTCGGCACACACTCTTGATACTGTGGATCTCGGAATGTTGAATTCCCTAACGATATCCGCAATGGAATGATCCATGCGTCTAGCTCCAACTAACATTCCACGTTCAAAGTCTGTTAATTCTCGTCGTGCCGCCATAAATCACGAAAAACCTGTTCACATGAATAACTTGAACACAAATGAAATCTCTGGAAAACGAACTGCGCGTTTATACTTTTTCGCTGCGATACTACTGCCATCTGTATGTTTGCATATTGCTATCCCATGACTTTTGTCACTTCAGTATATGCCTCCCCCCAAACCCTGCAGGAAAAAAAAATCTAACACTTTATGATTGCACGAACTGAAAAATTTTACCTCAACCTTCCATAACTCATTTCCTTTTTCCTCGAGAGTGTCCAAAATAGAGGTGGGCCGCTGGAGAACGAACGGGTCATCTACATGAACAAACTGAATCGGGTTGCAATGTTTTTACTAAGTCTTTCGTACACGAACGACTGTGAGGGATTGTGTCACTTGCGCTCAGTCTCATTATCGCTAACTCATTAGAGGGTGGTGTGACGTTTCCGCATAGATAACAAGTAGAATCAAATTGCTTCCCACGGGAACAACCATCGATAACGGATGCGGCGGTTTCATATAGATAACAGGTGAGAAGATATCAAATTGCTTTCTCACGGGAAACAACGATAGATAACCAGGAATTTGTGAAAGGAGAAAACTGCAGACTAGACGGGGCCAAGATGTCTCCTGGTTAGACGCCATTTACCCCTCTCTTGTGATTGGAGAGATAACTTGGGCCAGGTGATCAAAAACTTCGGGAATGATGCTGATTGGTCATTTGCCACCAAGGGCCGGTTTCTGAGACCGAGATAAAAACGGTGTGAAAAAGCGATCTGGGAAGAGACTGACAAGGAGACTGACGAGTAGCATCAGCTGGTGATTGGAGCGAGAATTTAACTTGGAATTCTGTGGAAAATTCTCAGGAGAGAATTTTGGAATGTACGTAGGCCGCCTCACCCTGTAGCCGAGCCCACGTGGAGTTCATCGGAACCTTTCAGCGTCTCGTCTGAAGTGTGAAAGCTCATCCGAGCTTTGGGAATACCTCCAACCAGTTGAACAGCTGCCTCCTGAGTCGCTCTTCCAGCCAGTTCATCACTTTACGCTCTACAAAACCCAGCAGGTTAATCAACAAGCAGAGAATCCCGAACCTCGGGCCAGATCTTGCGGGAGTTTCAAGAACTCCACCCTCCGTCTTCATCTACGAGAGAGACTACCTGACTATTTGAGGCACAGCACTTCTCCCTAGTGGAATCCTGTAACCCTTTTAATCAAGAAGGTGTATTTGTGCGAAAAATATATATGTATTATAGCTGAAAATAAATAGATTTTTATTTCTCCAAGACCTGGCTTGTCTTCGGCCCAACTATAATATATATTTTTATTAATTGGTGGCAGCGGTTTCGATACGTCTACCCAAATTACCTGTTGGACTGAAATCTGCAATCTGCTTCAACTACATTGCCGCAGAGCCTGTGATTCGAAATAGTGGAATAGACATTGGTTTGAAGAGGACATCCTCTCGGATATAATCAACTCATCAAAAGCACATAGAAACTCTACTGTTCCTCAAAACCCAGATGGAAATTCAGCGCTTCTCCACGGTAGGCTTGATTTTCTATTTCTAGAGGCAATATTGTGTATGTTATGTAATATTTGTTTTAAATATAAAATTTGGAATAATTGAAATGATTGCATGTAAATTTCATTGAGGCTAAAAAGTGTTCAATTGCCGCGGATAGTAAACAAATTATAAATTAAGTGTAACTAAGTAATTACTTTGAAAATTGAGAAATTGTAGACAGTCATTCTAAGTGAAAAAAATTTTCGAGATAAATATATGATTGGCTGTTGGTACATGTCAAAAGTTATCATTATTACAGTTAAGTAAAACATTAAATTTAGCTTGTCGAATCTATGTGTGTTCTATTGTTTTTGTGATAACTGAAGTTAATTCTTGTGTGCGATTAAGTAATTTAGTTATTGTATTGAAGTGTTGTTTTTTTTTTGTTAGTAGAAAATCAATGTCTAGAATTGTTTAAATTATTTTTTAAAGTGTTTAATATTGTAAATGTGTAGTTTTAAGTAGGAACTGTTTAGAATTGTGAAAATTGTATTTTAAATTGTAAACCACGTGAGAATTTAACTATGTCATACTTAGCTAAAGCCCGTAAGGAAGATTTAATTGCCCTAGCACAAGAATTGGGAATTGGGAGTTGCTCGACAGATACGAAGTTAGATCTTTGTAAAAAAATTAAGGCATCTCCGGAATATGAGGAGGAAATGGTACGAGATTTTTACCAAGATATCCTCCAACAGCGCGAGGCCGCGGAAAGAGAGCGAAAAGAAGCGCGCGAATTTGAGTTAGAACGGTTGAGAATTACTAGTGCAGCAGAAACTAATAGCGTCGATTCTTCACGAAGTGAAACTGTTAGACCGCGGCGAGAAATGAAACACCTAATGCAAAAATACGACGAACAAGTCACCGATATTTCTTTGTATCTCACCATGTTTGAACGCCAAGCACGTTCAGCAGATATAGAAGAAAGTGACTGGGTATCGCAGCTCATGGCTCTTTTACCGCTAGATTTAGCGCAAATAATTATTAAAGAGCCGGAAAGTAGGATGAAAGATTATGCTCACATAAAGGAAGTTTTATTGGAGCGTTTTAAAATGAAACCGGAAACATTCCGCATAAAATTCACGCAACATCAGAGAAAGACAGGGGCGCTCTGGAAGGAAATGGTTTTCGAGCTTAGAAATTACTTGGAAGGTTGGTTAGACGGTGTTAAAGTAAATGAGTTCGAAGCCCTGAAAAATTTGATGATCACCGATCAAATTAAACGACGCGTGCCGCCTGAAGTCAAAGATCACTTTTTAGACGAATGGGGTAAATTGGTGGATCCGTCGGAATTAGCAGGCAAATTAGACGAATATGAATCCATTAGAATCGTTCGTAAACCACATTTTTCCAAAGTTCCTGAGCGTAAATCATCGCATGAAAAGTCTAGGCCCACTTCGCCGAAAACAGAGCAGAGAGGCAAAGCATTAGGAAATTCGGGACCCCAGTCATGGAGAAATCCGATACCAAAGGGAAATTGGCGGAACGAAAATTTTGAACGCAGGAAATTAGCCGCTTGTTACATCTGCCATTCAACCGAACACTTAAAGCCCAATTGTCCGCAGTTGAAGAAAGAGAGGCCCTCCGAGGTCGTAAATCATGTGGGGTTGGGAAATCCTTCCGAACCTCTTTTTGCGCCTTACATGAGTAAGGCCAGGGTGAATGATGAAGAGATGTCCATATTACGGGACACGGGTGCATCCATTGATTTAGTGAGTCGCAACCACATCAATTCCGAAGATCTTACTGGAGAAATTGTATGGATAAAGCAACCCCTTGATAAGCAGTTTAGCTGCCTCCCTCTCGCTAAAATAAAACTTCAAAGCCCAGAATTTGGGAAAATAGTTACCAAAGCAGCAATAATGGACTCCAACCTTGATCCGGGTTATTATTTATTAGGTAACGGGAGTGCCAAGTTAATTGAAGAACAAAGGAAAATTCCAAATTTGAATGCCGTAATAACGAGGAGTAAAAAAAACTCAACTTGGCACCATTAAGGACTCACAAGCGGAGAGTCACGAGAAAGAAAGTAGCCCTTCTATAATTGTTAGGGAAGAATTGTCCCCTTTACATTTGCCCCCAGCAGAGGAAGAATCGGGGAGTCTTATCAAGGTAGACGCGATGGCGTTCGCAACGCAACAAAGGGAATGTGATAGCCTGAGGACGTGCTGGGAAAAAGAAAAAGAAAGAAAGGGGGATTTTGAAAAAAGGAATGATTTATTGTTCAGAAAAAATCAAGACCATTTTGGCAATGTAAATTTACAGCTGGTCATTCCAGCCGGGTTAAGAGGCAAAATTCTGGCGTTGTGTCACGAGTCCACTTCCGCTCATCTGGGGGTGACGAAAACCAAAGATCGTTTACTAAGGCATTACTTTTGGCCAAATTGTATTAAAGATGCCGAGAATTATGTTCGGAGCTGTGATCCCTGTCAACGTATCGGGAAGGCGCAAGACAAGGGAAAGGCCCCCCTCAAACTGGTACCGATAATTACGGAAGTATTCTCGAAAATAAATATCGACGCTGTGGGACCCTTGCCGCTTAGCACTAAAGGAAATCGTTACCTTTTGACAGCTATTTGCATGTCATCAAAGTATCCCGACGCGATAGCCGTGGCCGACATCAATTCAGTTTCGGTAATCGAGGCTCTGTTAGAACTTTTTAGCAGAATCGGTTTTCCCCGGGAAATACAGTGCGATCTGGGAACTTCTTTCACAAGCCAGCTGACCACTGAATTTTTTGTGCGTTTTGGGATTAAAGTGACACATAGTTCGGTACATCACCCACAGTCTAATCCCGTTGAAAGATTTCATCGGACGCTGAAACGGCTATTGAAAGTGTTGTGCATAGAATCAGGAGATGATTGGGAAAAGAATCTCCCTGCGACATTGCTGGCTTTGCGCACAGTGACACATGAAAGCACCGGGTTTAGTCCCGCAGAATTGGTGCACGGAAAAAATCTCCGAACTCCGGAAGTTCTACTATACGAACAGTGGGTAGCCCCACAAGAAACGGATTCCTCTGTGGTCGAATACGTGTTTCAGTTAATAAACCGAATGAAGAAATGTCAGGAGTTAGCCATCGAACGAATGACGGAAGTCCAAGTTAAGCGTAAAGTATGGTATGACAAAAACGCGGTTAGTCGGAGATTTAAAGTAGGAGATCAGGTTTTGGTACTTGCAACTTCTAAGCCGAACAAAATGGCGGTACAATGGACGGGTCCAGGGGAAATCGCGAGTCAGCTTTCAGTAACCAATTACATAGTGAAAATGGGAAATAAAAAGGACAAAACTCAAATTTATCATGTCAATATGTTAAAGCCGTACCACCAGCGTCCGGAGAGTATAAATCTCATCATGTCCGAAATTCGCGAGCCTCCAAAGTCCGAACCGGAATTAGAAATTCCCTACCCGACATCGGATCCGAACATTTACGATTTTGAGGAGATCGTTAGAGAAAGTGCACTAAGTGAGAGACTTAGCAACTCACAAATAGAGGAATTGCGCTGCTTGTTAGGGAAGTATCGAAAGGTTTTTTCGAACGAACCAGGACAAACTCACCTAGTGGAGCATGACATCGAATTAATAAGCGACCAACCGGTTAGATCGAAACCATATCGCACCTCCCAGCGTCAGACGGATATATTAAAGTCTGAGATCAAGCGCATGCTCGATATGAAAATTATCGAAATCGGACAATCGGATTATACCTCCCCGATGATACTGGTAGAAGCAACGGGTAAAGACCCGAGGCCCTGTATCGATTACCGACGTCTTAATTCTGTCATCAGGACAGAATATTTCCCTTTGCCTAATATTGAGGAGCGTGTAGAGAGAGTCGCTGCTGCAAAATTTATCACAGTAATCGATTTGGCAAAGGGTTATTGGCAAATCCCGTTGAGTAAGCAAGCACAGCGCTATGCAGCATTTGTGACTTCATTCGGAACATACATTCCATTAAGGATGCCTTTCGGACTAGTTAATGCCCCTTATTTTTTTAGTAAACTAATGGCCCAAGTTTTGGAAAAGTGTGAAGAGTATGCCGTCCCCTATCTAGACGATATCGCCATTTATTCAAATAATTGGAGTGACCATTTATTACACCTTGGAAAGGTACTTAAGAAAATAGAAGGGGCAGGATTAACTGTTAAACCCTCAAAATGCAGTTTTGCTCAAAATCATACCAAATATCTAGGGTACATCGTCGGTGGAGGTGTGAGAACACCCGCCGAAGCTAAAATAAAGGCTGTTGTAGATTTCCCTACTCCCGCTACAAAAACCCAGATTAGGGCTTTTTGGGATTAGCAGGCTATTATGCGCATTATGTAAGGAATTTCTCAGTACTTGCGGTCCCTCTAACAAACGCACTAAAGGGTAAAATAAAGAAAGAAAAAATACTCTGGACCGAAGAGTGTAACCGAGCATTTGAGGAATTGAAGCGGAAATTGGCAAAAAAACCGGTATTATATGCCCCAGATTATAGAAGAGAGTTTATCATTCAAACGGACGCGTCAGATGTAGGAATGGGGGTTGTGTTGTCACAACGTGATGACAAAAATGAGGAGCACCCAATAATTTATCTAAGTAAAACGTTTTCGGATGTAGAGAAAAAATATAGTACAACCGAACGTGAGTGTGCTTCCATAATCTATGCCATAAAAAACTTAAAGTATTACTTAGACGGCCAACGTTTCACTATCGAAACGGACCATAATCCATTAGTATGGCTGAAAAGCAATGCAGGCACAAATCCCCGACTAATGAGATGGTCATTATCACTTCAACCTTATAATTACAAGGTTGTTCACCGACCCGGCAGACACCATCAAAATGCCGACAGTTTGAGCCGTAGCGAACTTTGAAAAAAATTAGCATCCGGCCATAAAGATCAGATAACACAGTTTATACTTCGTTAGGAAATGTCATCTAATTGTAAATATTATTATTTATCTTTTTATTGTGTTGTGTTTTTGTGTTATGTATTCTAGGATATCAATGTTTAATATTATATATGTTTAATTTTAAGATATTAGTGAATTTGCCTCTAGATTTAGTATTGTCAAGTTTACTGGTATCAAATGTACAAAATTTTCCTCTTCATTGTCGGAAAATTTTATTCCCAAGGGGGGAGGGGCTGTGACGTTTCCGCATAGATAACAAGTAGAATCAAATTGCTTCCCACGGGAACAACCATCGATAACGGATGCGGCGGTTTCATATAGATAACAGGTGAGAAGATATCAAATTGCTTTCTCACGGGAAACAACGATAGATAACCAGGAATTTGTGAAAGGGGAAAACTGCAGACTAGACGGGACCAAGATGTCTCCTGGTTAGACGCCATTTACCCCTCTCTTGTGATTGGAGAGATAACTTGGGCCAGGTGATCAAAAACTTCGGGAATGATGCTGATTGGTCATTTGCCACCAAGGGCCGGTTTCTGAGACCGAGATAAAAACGGTGTGAAAAAGCGATCTGGGAAGAGACTGACAAGGAGACTGACGAGTAGCATCAGCTGGTGATTGGAGCGAGAATTCAACTTGGAATTCTGTGGAAAATTCTCAGGAGAGAATTTTGGAATGTACGTAGGCCGCCTCACCCTGTAGCCGAGCCCACGTGGAGTTCATCGGAACCTTTCAGCGTCTCGTCTGAAGTGTGAAAGCTCATCCGAGCTTTGGGAATACCTCCAACCAGTTGAACAGCTGCCTCCTGAGTTGCTCTTCCAGCCAGTTCATCACTTTACGCTCTACAAAACCTAGCAGGTTAATCAACAAGCAGAGAATCCCGAACCTCGGGCCAGATCTTGCGGGAGTTTCAAGAACTCCACCCTCCGTCTTCATCTACGAGAGAGACTACCTGACTATTTGAGACACAGCACTTCTCCCTAGTGGAATCCTGTAACCCTTTTAATCAAGAAGGTGTATTTGTGCGAAAAATATATATGTATTATAGCTGAAAATAAATAGATTTTTATTTCTCCAAGACCTGGCTTGTCTTCGGCCCAACTCACCAGTAGCCCCGGCCAAAACGTTACAGTGTCATTTGCGCTCACATGGTAGGTAGACTGGGACTTAATCACCTTTGGCAGGAAAACTTGGCGTGTATCTAGAGGGACTATAAAGAATGCACGTTTCTCGCATTGATAAGATTGAGACAATTAAGGATTCTTTTCTTCGAAATATTCACTTTTTTTCTCACGCTAAAACTGATAAATTTTCTTTAAGAACGCTAGGAACGTTTGTTAAAGTTTCTTTTAGACTAGGGGTTAGATTAAATTTAGAGGAAAAATGGAGATCGAAAAAATATATAAATATAGATGATGGAATAAACCGAACAGTAGGAAAATATTCTTTTGACAAGGACTTAAAGAACTGCCTTGTAACTCTTGCTAAAATAACAAAATTGTTGTAAATGAATAATGGAGTTTTATTTCAAAAAATAAATAATTTGAAAATAATAATAACAATAATTGAAAAATAATTTGTAGTCATACAATAGAATCGAATAACTAAGCAAGTGAAAACTTGAAGAAATAAAATGCTTTTAGATAATACAATTTTTCATGCACTGGTTATCCATTCTTATTTTTTGCATACATTAATTTTTTAATTTACCTTCATTGATTAAAATTTTATTTAAGTTACAGTGTGATAGAGAATATTTTGTGTAATTTAAAAAATGTTAAATTGAAATAATTTATTTGATTTGTGTTATATATTCAAATAATAGAATTTTCTCAATAAACTATTCGCATATACTTAAAACAAGTTTTTTTTATTGATATATTGTATAACCACTTTACAATGTTAAAGTACTGCAAAGCCATTTTTTAAAAACACATGTCTATTGCTAAATAATTTTATCTAATTATCTTAAAGATTATGATAAAAGATGGTTAAAAAAATCTAATACAATTGGACAGAAAATAGAATTATTTGTGCATTCCGCACAATTATCATTCTATAGATTTTGTTTTCTTTACCATTATAATTATTACGTTAAGAAGAAAATTTTCTTGATATTGCTTACTTTATAAGAAGTATTTTCAAAATAGCGTAAATAAGAAAAAATTGTCACATTTGAATCACCTAAATAGAATTTCACATTTCTAAGAAATACACTTTAAAGTAGAATAAAACATAGTTTTTAAAATTTGTTTCACCGATTCAATTAAAGAAAATGGTTCCCCAAACTACATCACTAACCTCTTTAAGCTCAATAATACAAAATACGTTTTGTTTTCATATCAAAATATAAAATCTAAACTCATGTTTAATATTTTAAGAACTGTAGCATTTCTTTTTTTTTTTCATTCGTTTATTCCTTAAGATATAAAAGAACACACATTGTTAGGTGTCTTTTTATATAAGTTATAATCTTTTTACTTAAGTTTTTTCCATCTTCAATTAAGGATAATGATTATAACTGCTTTGTGAAAATAACTATAGACCTCTAGACCTGAACATCAAATTAAAGAAATAATTTTAATTCTAATTTAAGCCCCTTTGGGAGAACCTCCTACTCCCCCCCCAAAATAGAATAACCTAACATTATTAATTTCAAGATGTTTAAATTCTATTTCTGCTTCGCTAAAGCCTATAACATATATATAACCTTTCAATAAATTATTTTTAAAAATAGCTGGAATTGCATTAATTAAAGGGCTTAAAAATTTGTTCCAAATTAACACCTTCGACACCTATACAGATTGCATTATCTTAATGACACTTGGGCATATGTGATGGAGTTCATGTGATGTAAGGACTGACTTTTTGAATTAGTCAGCCAAGATTTATCAAATATCCACTGATAAATTAATTCATTTCTTAGTTCAGATATAATGTCATTAAAAATTAACTGCATTTATCTGTACCATACCGTATACTTTTGTTGAAAATGGGGCCAACTAAAGAGCTTTTAAAACAGAACTATGCAGAATATGAACAGAAAACTGCAAGTGATGATGAATTTCTTGCAAGAAGTATTGTTTTCACTTTCCTAAACGTTTAAAATTTTGCTAAATGTGAAAATAATGCTTCTATCTAGATCAAAACATTTGTCTTTCCAAACAACATTTATCGGAAAAGGAAGGTTTGATTTTGCTTAAGAAATTGCTCATTTGTTTGATTTTAGACGCCGATGGTGTTTCTGTATGAACACCACGTAATAAAGTTGAAATAACCTTTGCACAGTCAATTTTGGACTGTTGATCTCTAAATTGGCTGTTCCTAATCTAGCAAAACAGTAGCCTAAAAAGTAGAAAAAAATGACAATTTTTTTCATCATATATAAGACATTTTATTCTTACTAGTTCTGTCCCGTTGAAGTTAGGATCCTACTAATTTCAACCACCATCAATATTTAGAAGCACGGGATAAAATAAAAAAAATCAGAGGAAAACACATTTAACTTTATTATATTAAAAATCTTCTCCCCATGTTTGCCTTTTATCCATGAGATTGTAAACATTGAAAAACTTAAAATATTTTGAATTAAAAAAGCCCGAAATCGAATAATCTACGCACTCCTTGGCTAAATCTTCGGTCTGCGTCTCGGGGGGGGGGGGGGTTGACGACATAAGCTAATCTCTGGTTGGTCCAGACGGCTGTTTTCCTGTATCTCCTTCCTGATTTGGCACTCGCTTCAATTTCTTCCAGTCTGTTTCATTTGCTCTTTAGCACTGCTTGGGTGCACATCTCTCTCTTAAAGGTATGTTCTAGACTTCTTATTTTCTTACTTGTTCTTTTGCTAACATTGGTTTGTTTTTTATTGTATTTAGTATTTTGTTGTATATTTTTTCTGCAATCTAGTATTTTATTTGAGAGTTTTGTCTTTTTTTTGTTCTTTTTCCTAATTGTAATTTTTTTAATGCTAAAAATTGATGCCTCTTTTACTTTAAAATTTGGAATTTTTCGGGTCATAAAAGGGTAATTTTTTAGACAAACGTCCAACTCTTTACAGAAAAAAATTCAACTTTTTATTGGAATCCTTGCCTGATGGTGAGATCCTTGAAAAAGTCATCAAGCCAGATTTCTCCTTTTTCACTTACATATCTGTTTTAGCAATTAATGTAGCATTTAAAAAAGGAAAAAAAAAACTTATTCCTAAGTGCAACGATGTAATGCTTTTTAGAAAAAAAGGTGATTTCAGAAACCTTATTGACATAGCTATGAAATTAGTTTTATCTTATGCCTTAATATTTAAACATTTATTATTGTAATTTCAATTTCGGTTAATAATAGTTCGATTTTCATGAATCTGTACTTTTGGCAAAAAAAATTCACGGTAAAAAAAAAAGAAGGAAAAAAATAAAGAATAGAAGGAAAAAATAAAAGTTCAATTTTCATGAATCTGTACTTTTGGCAAAAATAAATAAATAAATAAAATAAAATAAAAATAATAAATAAATAAATAAATAAATAAATAAATAAAAATAAATAAATAAATAAAAATAAAATAAAAATTATGGTTAAAAAAGGGGGAAAAACAAATAAAATATAAAGTAACATATTTAATTTCTAGCTTTCTTTCAGCGTAGATCTAGGATAAATTCAAAATTGGTGTTAAATCACCAGTAGCGCTTTTAAGAAAATTAGAAAGAAATTTACTATTTTATTACCAGAGAATAAAACCTTAGCACATGATGCTGTACCTGAGAACTAAGCGTTTTAATGTTGTACGTTTAGATGATGTATTTAGATATCGTTTGTGATACATTAGATTATGTATAGTTAAATGTGACAGTAAATGAGCTAGGAAATGAAGTAATGTATTTTAGATTAGAAGGAATTTCAGTAATTATCAATATTTTTGATTTCAAAATATGCTTTTTTCCCCTTGAGAATTAACCAGCAGCTGTTTTTTTTTTTTAAAATTTTAAATATGATTCTTATAATTTATTTTAGCCCTTATTATTTTGGGGGGAAAAAAGATAACTGATTTGAAGAGATTTAACATAGAAAAATATATTAGCTCATTTCAAGTATCTGTTTGTAGAATATATATACATACAATCATAAATACATACATATTGAAAGAGCTAAACATTATTGATATCTTTTAAATTTGAATTTAAGAAAAACTTTTTTTTCATTTTGTTAAATAAAATTAAACTTTAAGACATATAAAGATTAAATTTGTATTTTGGCATCAAAATTATAATTCTTACAAATGTCTTCAGTGTAAGAAAATTATGAACATGTTCCTTCATAATAAGTTTTTGAAGCAAATTTCGCTCATTACTTTTATCAATAATTTGAAACGCGGTAACGGTCATTAGAACTTTTCCCACGGCAGCCTTTTAACGTTATCATATATGGAGTATCATTCTCACTTTAACAGTGATGGACTACCATATGGCGCACATTGTAAAATCACCAAATTTAGCATACAAAGATAAAACTTATAATGTGGTACCCTTTTTAAGGCTTGAACGAAAATGACACCTTCTAATGAGTCAGCGCTAATGAGAATGAGCGCAAGTGACACAGAACCGACTGTGCGGACCCGGCTCTTTCCGTTTGCGCACGATTTTTTGGAACTTGCTAATTTCATGCTTGAACCTCCGAGATATAAGAAGACAGGTATTGTTGTGTCCGCAAAAGAATGAGAATGCAATGGATGGGGCAAGAAGATGTTTCAATATCGCTTAGCAGAGGACTAGTAGTTGACCTTGGGTAATTACTCGATGTTTAGCTCTTCTTTCACAGCATATTTTGGTAGTAATAGTTTTATGTTATGTATTTAAAATTAATAATTTTCTTCAATGGAAAAATCATTATAAATGTACTTTTAATATCAAAATATATAAAATATTATGTATTTTAAAGATAATATTTATAATAGTTTTAAAAGGCTCCATATTTACAGCAATTTCTTAGATGACAATAAAATGTTTTAGATAGAATAAACTCTGGATTATTCATAGTTGTTAATGATAAAATATTACCAAAAATTTCAATAAAATATAAAAAAGCATTTTAATATTAAAAAGATCATTATTGTTTTGTAAAAATATAACTAACAAATTTTAAGTACAGAAACTTTTCACTTATTCATCATATTTAATGTTTATGCCACTTATTTTAAATCAAAATTGTTCAGAAATATTTTACCGTTCATTAGTACCCTTTTCCTTCTGTATTACAAATGATCTCTTTCATAGAACCGCGATTCCCCATTGCTATATATAAATATTTCCTTTCGTATTTCATTTCACCCAACACAATACGATGATAATATAATTACAAAAATACACAACGGAACAGCTTTGACATAATCATTTCCACCCAAAAAATAGTTCGTTGCCAAATTTTAGCGAAATGGCCGAATGCGGCGCGCAATAGCACTTCCAATCATAATGTTTCAACGAACGCTGCAGCAAATTAACAGAAATTCAGAAAAAAAAAATCAACAAATGCAAAAAAATGGGATGCATTAAAAAAAAATTTAATCGAAAATAATGAAAGTAGGCAGAAGGAATACGTACAGCAGGAAAAAAAATCAAGGGAAAGGAATAAGAAAGATCGAATTACAGTAACATAAAAAATGATGGAAATGTAAACTCAAACAAAGTGCTACCAAAAAATTACCAGCCTCGCAAAGCCCCAATGGTCGTATATCAAAGCTTAATCCACACAAATAACCTAAAAACATTTTTTATACCGTGTATACCTGGAATAAAACAAAACAGCAAACTAATTATTCAAAATCGTGTTGCTCATTAGTCTGGCAAAACAAAATGAAGACCGAATCTGTTCTGACAAACAGAACATACAGCGCATGCGTGAACACCAATTGGGGAAACGCAAATGCGTGAATATCTTACCCCAGTTAGGGCAACGCAATGCAGATTAGAAATTTTAAATTTCATTTATTCTATTTTTTTAAATCAAAAGTACTTAAGAATGAGTCGAAATCATCGGCTAATTAACAATTTTTAATTTTAAATGCATCAAACATTAAGGAAATAAACAAAATCGTTTGAAATAATCAGTCGAAAACATGTTAAGCATAATATCATTAGTGTAGGGGGAGGAAACCTGAAGTCTTACTTATTTGGCGGTGGGAAAAATGAAGATCTTTGGCAAGAAAGGTAGTTTTTAATTAATAAAAAATTAACCACTCAATGAACCTGAAGAGATAGCAGTCTATGTTCTATTCTAAACTACAATCTATCTCTGTGCTAAATTTCGTCCAGCTGTTTTCTGACGTGACTGACGAACACCATCCACCCACCTAAACTTTCACATTTATAATAGTAATATAGATAATGTTTTACCGTAAGCGAGTGCTCGACTCGTATAGTGGTTAGAGCTCTGGCGTAGCATGGTTGTGTGTCACTAGCGCTAACTCATTAAAAAGTGTCATTTCCGCTCAAGCCTTAAAAAGGGTACCACATTATAAATTTTATCTTTGCATTTAAAATTTGGCAATTTTACAATGTACGCCATATGGAAATGTATTGCTGTCAAAGTGAGAATGATACTCCATGCCTCGGATAACGATTTAAGGCTTTCGTGGGAAAATGCTAATGACCCCTCCTCCTTCTCCTTACCGCGTTTCAAACGAGTGATAATAGTAATATTTCGAATGAGAGAATTTTCTTTAAAAATTTATTATGAAAGAACATGTTCATAATTTTCCTACATTGAAGACATTTATAAAAATTATAATTTTGATGCGCATAATACAAATTTAATCTATTAATTCTTTATTTACTTTATTTCGCCGTAAATTTTTCGACTATATTTCTGCATAGTAATTAAGTCTCCTTTCAGAATAATCCCAGGGAATACAAGATTTTTTTAATTAATGGAAATATCTTAATTAATTTAATTAATAATTAAATATTTTTAATCTGTACTTTTAGCTTATTTTAATTACTTACTCTATGGGTTACACTATCCATTTTCATTTGAATAACAACAGAAAAATAATCATATTACGAAAATATAAGCCACATTTAAATGGTAATTCTTAGTACCATCAGTAAATAAAGAGTTAAAGTGAATTATAATTTTTAGTTTTAGGAGGATTTAATCTTTATATGTCTTACGGTTTAATTTTATTAAAAAAATTAAAGAAAAAAAATACATAGAAAGTTCTTTACATTCAAATTTAAATGGATATCAATAATGCTTAGTTCTTTCAACAAAATGTATGGAGTGTGTGTGTATATATATATATATATATATATATATATATATATATATATATAT
>JAOUZG010002972.1:475300-511570 GCA_026289955.1 Argiope argentata
CTTTTTTCCCCTTGAGAATTAACCAGCGGCTGTTTTTCTTTCTTTCTTTTTTTTTTTTTCTTTTTTTGGGGGGGAATTTTAAATATGATTCTTATAATTTATTTTAGCCCTTATTATTTTTGGGGAAAAAAGATAACTGATTTGAAGAGATTTAACATAGAAAAATATATTAGCTCATTTCAAGTATCTGTTTGTAGAATATATATACATACAATCATAAATACATACATATTGAATGAGCTAAACATTATTGATATCATTTAAATTTGAATTTAAGAAAAACTTGTTTTGTATTTTTTTTTCATTTTGTTAAATAAAATTAAACTTTAAGACAAATAAAGATTAAATCTAAAACTAATGATTTTTTGATAAATAATTTAAAGTAATTGTAATTATTAGGCGGGATAATCTGGTTGGTAAGGCGCTGGATTCTCATCCCGTGGGCTGCGAGTTCGAACATTATATATAAAGGGAATTCGCTCTCTATTTTGCCGCTTAATATCATGATTCTGTCATATTGATATACATAATTATATTAATGGTAATTATTTAATAAAAAGTAACTAAAATAAAAAATTTCTTTGTTAACCTAAGTAGGAATTGATTTAAAAAAATAGTTTTTTATATTACTTGTTTTGCAAAATATGCATTCTCTATCAGACATAAGACAATTCTCTGTCTAAAAGTATCATTGATTATGAAAATAATATTCACATGATTTAAAATATTTTTCAAAAGGACATTTGATATAAATATGTGTTGAAATGAACAAAGTTTTCCCCCCCTAATTAATGTATTGCATAAAAAAAAGGAGAAAAATACTTGAAATATATTATTTATCTATTGTATTATTATAATTAAATCTTATTATTATTTATAAATTTACAAAATCTCATAATCAAATTAATCCACTCATGCATATTTTTTTTCTTTAATTTCTTTTTCATTACGAATCTGATTTAAATAACTGTTAATGTAATTTTATTTCTACTAAAATGACATAAAACTTGAGGACTAACGACATTAAAAAACATAAAATTGCATGATAGCTATGGAGATTAAAAAATTTTGACACTTTTATATCAACAACAGCCCACCCACCCAGGTTTTAAACATTATTTCAAATTCTTTCCAGCTATATTACAAATATTTGACAAATTAATAATTATTATAGAGGTTTGTTATTCTAAAATTTGATGTATCTATAGTTTTTAGGAACAATTTTTAAAAAATTATTTAATTATTTTTGACTATATTAGAATCAAGGTGTATATTAAATGATTTTTCTATATTTAACATAAATTATAGCTTCGCATAATATGATATTCAAACAAATCAAGTAGTTCTAAGGAAAGGCCAAAAATGTAATAATTATATTTAGATTTTTAAAAATGTCAA
This sequence comes from Argiope argentata, assembly GCA_026289955.1. Taxonomy (NCBI): domain Eukaryota; kingdom Metazoa; phylum Arthropoda; class Arachnida; order Araneae; family Araneidae; genus Argiope; species Argiope argentata. The sequence continues at coordinate 476,699 of JAOUZG010002972.1, forward strand.
ATATTGATGGTAATTTGAACATTTGCTTGCCTTACATTTATGTGAGGGAAAACGAACTTTGTTTCATTTTCAGTTGAAGACAATTTTATTCAAATTACATAAAGTGTTATGTAATTATTCACTTTATTTGGTGGTCTTTATATAAGAAGCCTTTTCCACGACTGAAATATTTATTGATTATTTTAAGAAGGATTTTTAAAAAAGCATAACTGCTGTTTAAATTCATAATTTGAAAGGAAATAAATGTTATAATTTCATGCTGATTAATTTAGAATCTTTTAAGTATAATATTTGTCAAATATGTTAGACAATAAGCGTTAATTATAAGTATTAAGTAAATGCGTTTACTTTTAGTTTCATCATCATCTTTTATCAAAATTAATTAGATAAAATTAGTTAGCGGTAAGCACGTGCCTTATAAAAATTTCTCTGCAATATTTCAACATCATAGTGGTTATGCAATATATCAATAAAAATAAACAAAAAAAAAACTTACAGTTAAGTATATGTAAATAGTTTATTAAGAAAACGCTATTATTCGAATATGTAACACAAATCAAATAAATTGTTTCAATTCAGTAGCTTTTAAAATACAACAAAATATTCTCTATCACACTGCTACTTAAAAACAATTTTAATGAATGATGGTAAGATTAATATAAGCAAAAATTAAGAAAAAATAACCAATACATGAAAAATTATTCATATTACCTAAAAGAATTTTATTTCTTCAAGTTTACACTTACTTAGTTTTTTCAATTCCATTTTATTACTACAAATTATTTTTCTATTATTGTTGAATTATTTTTAATTATTATTTACAAATCAATTTTTTTTTCAAATAAAATTCCATTATTCATTGCTTTAAAATAATTTTACAACAATTTTGTTATATTAGCAAGAGTTACAAAACAGCTCTTTAAGTCCTTGTCAAAAGAACATTTTTCTATTGTTCGGTTTAATCTATCATCTAAGTTTATACATTTTTTCGCTCTCCATTTTCCCTCTAAATTTAATCTAACCCCTAATCTAAAATAAACTTTCAAAAATGTTCCTAGCCTTCTTAAAGCAAATTTATCAATTTTACCGTGAGAAAAAAAACGAATATTTCGAAGAAAAGGACCCTCACTTAATCAATCTCTTATCAATGCGAGAAACGCGCATTCTCTAGAGCCCCTCTAGATGCATGCCAAGTTTTCAAGCCAAAGGTAATTATATCTCAGTAAACCTGCAATGTGAGCGCAAAAGATTCTTTTTAATGAGTGAGCGCAAGTGACACAATTCCCGTAGCATTCACGGGACCGAGTTCGGTCCTCAGATAGTATTTTTATTCCTTCTAAAGTATTTCAAAATAATGTAACAGTTTTAATATTTTTTCACTTTTTATGCAAAAATAATTATTTATTCTCCTAATTCTTGGACTGTAATTAAATTTTTAGAAAAAATAATTATAAATACGATTGCCTTTTATTTAAATATTCAGAAGGAAAAAAAAGACTTAGGACACTATAACATTATCTGTTATTATAAAAGATTTTTTTAAAATCCGTTTGAGATAATGATAGAAGTATTTGAACCTGTAATGCAAAATTAAAAGAGGTTTTTAGGTAAATAAAAATATATTTTACTTAAGTAAAAAACAAAGAATTAAAGATTTTAATTAAGTAAAATACTTAAGTAAAAAAGTATTTACTTAAAGAAGAAAAATAATCACTTAATTAATGCAAAAAAAAAAAAAAAACTGAACATGACTTAAATCAACAAACTCAGCTATTGATCTTATGAAAGCGAAAAGTTATTTTCCAACCGAATTTACTTGTTTTTCGAATAATAATTTCCGGGGAATGCGCGGCAGAATTTTAGTTTGTCAAGATTTGCGATATGTCGCCACAAAAACGTAGTCTTACTCTGATTCTCCCCCCAAGTTACGTGATTCGTGTTGGGTACATTTGTTTCAATAAGAAACATGCGACTAGCGCTTTTCCATTTATATATCAGCTCTATGTACGAGAGGTGTTTGGCGACGTTAGTAAACTTGTTTGAGTTAGACATTTTAGACTGTCTTTGCACAGAAAATCGTACTGAGGGTCGCGTGAATGTTAGAACATAAAACGCATCACTGAATTATCATTAAAGCACTTCAATTTAACGTTTAATTCCTCTTCCTAATTGTATTAATTAATATTGCTGAATCCGGCAATTTAGATGGAGTAGTTACATGATTCATTATTTGTAGTATTTCGTTTGACACGACTTTATTTTTAACAATAATTGCATTTATTAATTTTTCAATACAGGAGGACCAGACAAGATCTATGTGCTTATGAAATAGTAAGACCTCGGATTCATCCTCAAAGAATGGGCTTAATCCTATCTATCAATAGATATAATATCAACAGTGAATTTAATAAAATGTCCCTGATTTTCTTGAGTTTTATAAATAAATTATTTATCTAAAAAATGTTCAATAAGTTTAATTGAGAAAGAAAACGGACAAAATTAATTTGGAATTTTTCAACTCATGCGTTCATTTGATACATGTAAAATGACCTGATGTTTCTGCGTAACTGGGATGTTCCTAATTTCTGGTTGATTTTCGCAGAAAAGGGAATATTCTAAATTTTAATTAAATGACTTATTTGTGCCATATTAAAAAAATAATGTTTGGACAAATTCTATTCCTCAGCTTTTCTAAACGTGAAATATAACCAACTTAATATCATAAAGTGTATATATTGAAAGAAAAATAATGAATTAAATAGAAAAACGCATATATTAGATTAAATATCTCCAGATTTCTGTAATTTTTAAGTCATTAATTGAAGGATTATTTCTAATTATTTTATTTCAATTTTTTATTGGATTTTGCAATTACCACCATTCATCTGCTTAGACAAGATACTATATTTCGGATCAGAGTTCTAGAATATTTCAGGCTCAAAGTTCATCTCAGATTTATAATAACTTTTACTCAGAGAACCTTTCTCTCTCTGACATTCAGCATAAGACAAGACTGTTCGGCATTTGTCAAAGCTTATCAGCTATTTTTGTTTATTTATAAATAACTAAATTTTTTTTTAAAGTTTGGCGAGATTTAATTAAATAACATGGTAGGAATGTTGCTTCTTTCAAATAGAAATTATAAATATTCCTATGTAATCATGAATTTTAGAAAAAAAAAAGTTGTCAGATATATTGTAACATAAATGCTAATACACATTAAAAAGCATTCTTTCTTTTTCATATACAAAAAAAAAAAAAAATCTTTAGTGAATGCAGTGAAAAACTTAGTTTTAGTTAATTTTTATAATCCAGATTTATGGTTGCTTAAATTTACTTGGCTTCCTCTTGATAGCTTACTCACAAAAGTATATTTAGCTTCAAATTCCATTAGGCATGCAATATTTATTTCAGTTCCAAAAAACCTTATACCATTCCGCATTTTGTGCAATGCATCTCTTTAATCTTCAGTATATTCAATTAAAATGGGAACTTGAAAAACAAAAGTGTTTAAACTTCAACTAATACAAAAACAAATAAATTTCTTAATACTGATACTTATACATTCAATAATTTATTGCATTAAAGAATAACAGGATTGAAAAAATGGATACATTTTATGAAAATTACAACGCTATTACTTCTGAAAATATTACTCCACAAAATTTATGTTTGCATCTAAATAAAGCTCAAAAAATTATCTTTTTAATAATATCAATGCTTTAACTTGCAAATTAAGTTTAGATTTTTAAGGAATTTTTAATGAAATATTTTAACTATATTTTTCAACAATATATTTCGCACAAAGTGAAAATAAAAATCTGCAAGAGCACGTCAATGGGAAATAAGTAGCTGTTATCAAAGAGTTGTCATCGCATTGACAGAAGTGCAAATGAAAAAAAAAAAAAAAAATCCACTATTATTGCAAATTAAATATATAAAAGTGTAAAATGAAAATACATTTTCTAAAAAATAAATGAAAAAAAAAAAAGGTTTCTATGGTCTTTTACAATATCTAAAGTAGTAATTAAATGTAAAGCAAACATGGTTATATATATATATATATATATATATATATATATATATATATATATATACGTTTTTAGCGTAGCGGGTTCGGATTGAATGGACTTTACTTGAGGACAGCTCAAACAAATGTATTTACAGCTATTTACAGGATAATTGATAAAGCAAAGATTTCAGATAAACACAATCCAGCAGTCAGCAGTCACTTAAAGTGTAAATGCAAGTCTAATGCACAATAAAAGCAGACTGCAAAACAGCTATCTTATAGCACAGTAAATAGTAAATCGCAGCGAGCTCACTAATACAACGCTAACAGTAAACGTAAGCACAGTTCACTAATCCTCTACTCCAGCGAGACGCTTTTCTTCCGGGAGAAAACTCTTAGCTAACTGACTAGACAAGACAAGACAAGATGATCGGGTTCCTAGCCCCGGCAGGGGCTTAACCCCAGTACTGACGAGATGACAAGAGCCTGGCTTTCTCTGCAGTTGCGTGGATGGAACTTTTCAACGTCTTAAATAGCGGTTGCTATAGTAGGTGGGTAGGTGAGGTGGCGAGTGTCAGGACGCACGTTGATTGGTCCATTGAGGGTGTGGGGTGCGGGGGTATGCTACCTTAGGATGAAATTTTTTACAAGTTATCTGCTTAAGGAGATTTGAGAGTTAATATTTTTAAGTGAATTAAATTTTTATGGTTGAATTAGGAAAGTACACTGGAGGGTTATAATAGGATGTTGCGAGGTCTTTTAATTTCGATATTTGGGGTGTATTTAGGGATATTGGATATATCTTTATTATTATTAATATTTTTATCCATGGACTCGTAAAAATTTTTGGAAAGGCTTTTAATGAATATTTTAAGTGGAGGGTATTCAATTTCCTCGTACATTTTGGTATTTGGCATAAACCATTTAATATTATAGAGTATACGGGAAAAGTTATTTTGTCTTCTTTCAATGAATTTTATATTATGATTGGCAGCATAACCCCACACAGGCAGGCAGGGCTGCAAATAGGCAGTGTAAATAAGTATTTTATTTTGCCTAGAAAATTTAGAATTTCGAGAGATTAGGGGATAAAATTTACGTATTAGATCTCGAAATTTATTTGCAGTATAGATGAGATGGGGCCTCCAAGTAAATCTATTGTCTAAAACGACTCCTAAGTATTTGCATTCCTTAGACCACGGGATTATTGGATCTTGAATCTTAAGGGGGGGATTCAGGTTTACAGTAATTTTAAGAGAAATACATTGCTTCGGTCTTAGAAGGGTTAATTTCAATTTTCCATTTTAGGAACCAGTCTTCAAGAGATTTTATATGTAGATTTAAGGCTATTCAGATGTAATTAGGATTTTTATTTCTTGCTAGTATTGCTGTATCATCTGCATAAAGACACGTCATAGTGTTAAATTGCTTGGGGATGTCGTTAATAAAAATAGAAAACAGTACCGGCCCCAGCTTAGATCCTTGTGGTACTCCTGCTTTAATCATTTTAATGTCCGAGTATGTTTTATTTACTCTTATTTTGAAGGATCTTTCACTGAGGTAGGATGTAATAATTTTGACTAGGTGTGGGGGGTTTATAGTTGATAAGTTTGCAGATAAGACCATCTAGCCAAACTCTATCAAAAGCTTTCTGGATGTCTAAAAATACTGCTGCAGTTTTTTGCTTGTTTTCAAATTCTTCCGTGATGAATTCCACTGCTCTGACAAGTTGATGGGTAGTGGAAAGATTTTTACGGAAACCGAATTGCTCCGGAGCTAGTATATAATTATTTTCTAAGAAGGTATTAAGTCTGTTCAAAATTATTTGTTCAGGTATTTTGCTTATACTAGGTAAGAGGGAGATTGGGCGGTAGCTACTGGGTTGCGTGGGATCTTTCCCAGGTTTTAAAATTGGAACAGCGGCTGCCGTTTTCCAGGCTTTAGGGAAGTATCCTATTGTTAGCATTCCATTTAAGATTAAAGTTAAGAATTTGATACAATTTTTAGGGAGAGATTTGAGGATTTGATTAGTAATTTTATCTATTCCGGGGGCTTTTTTAACATTTAACTTTTTAATGCTGTTTTGAATCTCGTCAACTGTCGTAGGTGTGAAATCAGTGAATTTTTCTGGTAGATTATCCTGAAAGCGCTTGATTGTGTTATCTACAAATTGTTCTGTCGCGTGGTCATTAATCTCGTTTAAAACTCTTAACTAACCGACTCCGGCTACTCGTCCCTTATATAGCCAAGGAAGCGCAATCCAGCGGCTACTAGACTATTCCTTTCGCCAAACCAATCAAGCTGGCGCGAGGGTCGTCGCATAACGTCGCCATCTTTGGCGAGTTTTCGTGCCGCTCATCCACTTGTAACTATATAAAATAAACCACACATGCGTTTTACGGTCCTCCGAAGAAAGAAATCGTGCTAAAACCTCCAGATGTAAATACTTCCCTATTGTGGTGGGTCTGTTACGAGGGTGGATGATTGGCAAATATTTCCACGGTGAACTGCTAACCACTGGGAATATTTCTGAAGACTTATTGGATGATCTGCATCTCCAGCTCAACAATGCGAAATGAGAGGAGGAGTTTGACCGAGAAAATAATGAAATATTTTGAAAGGACGAGAGGAGCTGAGCCGATAGGCTGAAGAGATACCACGTGATCTCGAGGTCTACAGGAGATTTTTCTTCGGAAAGAAGTCTCGAGGTTTGTTTAAAGATCTACCGGAGACATATCCGTAGATTCCTTGAGCTACTTGCAGTAGCCGGATACGCTAACAGCCTGTTAGTTTTCCTTGTTTCAGTCGTGGAATTGTTAATCCGGATGTAAATATTTACCAGCATATTAACCTAATTTTAATATTAACCTACCCGTTTATTTGATCGACCAGGATCAAGTCATTACAATATATATAACTTGATTAAATAAATATCCAATGAATTAAGAATTTTTAATTTTACATAGGTCTTCTACACTATTAAATCATATTTGACAAAAAATTTTTGGAGACACCAATATTTTAAATAAAAATTGTCAAACCGCAATCAGCAAAATCAATCACTAAAATTGAATAATTTAGGAACTTTGAACATCATTTTTCTATAAGAACTGGCGATTTTAGTTCACTTCAAAGACTGCCTCAAAGAAGATAATATTGATGCATAAAATTGACATATTTGATCGCAGAAGATAGAAACATTTATTTATTTAAAAGTTGAAGTGTCAAGACTATTTTAAACCATATGATTCCTTGGGACAAAAGAAATGTGTAAAATTTGAACTTCATAATTTTTTCATAACTACATTTATTGACCGAAGTCAAATAAAATATTTTCATTTGCAGTTTTTTAATCTTTTGAAAGTAAAACTGAATTTTACGATGAACCAAAGAAATTTTCGTTGACCAATTCTTTAAGGTATTATATAAATTACTAAAATTATTCAGCAGTCCACAAACAAATTTCAATGATGAACGAGTTCTGTTTTTAATTTTCACATCTTACAAAAAGATGTGCGTAGTTTCAGAAAAAATGTTTTTATAATAATTGCAGTTTAACATTTCAACGCTAATTTAAAGTGTAAATTTTATGGGCTCTGACAGAAAATTAGTAAGAGTAAAATAACACAACAAACAGAATTGTTTAAGGACTATACTACTGTAAAATTATACTACTGTAAAATTGAAAAACTCAGCTATATATCAAAATCTGAAGCTTTGATAATCAAATATTTTGAAAAAAAACTATTAAGTGATTAAGTTACATAAAATATACAATTGAAAAAATATAGAGATAATTTATTTTGGCGAAGCGGCTCGTCGCCAAAGTTGGATAGTTTCTTATTAGATATTGCTTAGTGATCCATTGTAATATACATACATGCACATACATTTTTTCCCTTTTATGAGAATACCTCATAGATATTTTGAAGAAAACTCATTCAGAAATATGAGAATATCCAAATATTAGTAAATCTTAATTTTGTACTTATAATAGAATTAATCATCCTTTATTGCTAGATATATGAATAAGATAAATGTATGCACAAGATCAAATGAATAAAATTTTTAAAAAAAGAGAATGCAGAGAAAATAGCTTTGATTTCAGAATTATATGTAAAAAAAAGTACAGTTATAAAAATATTCAGAGAAAAAAAAGGCTACGGACACATTGTGTTATCTCCTTTTTTTCTCTCTCTTTTTCTTTTGGACCTTTATAATTGAAAAAAGGATCCGAATTTTCATTCATCTACGATATCAGAGATCAACAAATTAAGACAATAAACAGTCAAAATAAAAGATTCTTACTTTTTTTTCTCCATATTTTTAGGTCAAAATATTTTATTACGATTTTTTTTTTAAATTTCTGTCACTTCTCCATCCACTTTGAAAATAAATAAAAGCCTTTGTGTGTGTGTGTGTGTTATATGCAGCTGGCCTTGTACTTAAAAATAATATTTGGGGTTTGTATATATGGTTGTTTTTCTATCTTTATTTAATTTCTAAAATATATTTTTTTTAGCTTTGATTGTCTCATATGGAGTAATATTTTTTTTTAATGCTGGGCATTTTACTTCTACAATTCCATCATCACCAATTAGCCCATTCGGAGATGCAGCTAAATATGTAAAATTTGGGTTGACGAATAAACCGCAACATTAAACTTTAAAACCCTTTAACTAAAGTTTACTAAATTTGTTTTCAAGGGCGCGGTTGCATTCGCTGAAACAAGTGTGGATTGTGAAGGTGCAGATGACCGCTGTGATGGTAAACAAAATAAAAAATTATTTTTTAAAAAGACCGAAAAGCAGAAAGAAAATGTTGAGATGGGGATTTTAAGATGTAGAGCAGACCAGATAACAAATGTCACAATCAATCAGAGGGTAAAGGCAGGGTTTAAAGTGCATGAGAGGAATTGAGGGGTGAGGATTATTTTTCCAATTATAGATCTAAAATACTACCTTTAAAATTAAAAAAAATTAATTAAGCATCGGAAAGAAAGTACCAAAACGCTATGTTTTTCAGCTACTACTTTTAATTCATTTATGATAGAATTTTTTCTTAAAATGTTTAAATGAAGCAGTTGAAATTTTGCGAACTTGAATAAATATTTAAAAATACTTTGAAGAGTCCGAGAAAAAAAATCCTTTGATTGAAACCTGTGTTTTTATCCTTCTATCGATTGCAGTTGATTTTATAAAAAAGAAACTGCAATAGAAAACGAAAAAACACCACAATAATTCTCCATACGATAACACTATGTTTGAAAATTGTACGTGGCGTGCATATGGCACCCTTAAGATCCACCCGATTAAGATCGATGGATTCCTTGTGCTACCCCTGTAGCAGCCTGCTAACTTTCCGAGGGAGGCTGTTTCTCCGAAATTAATCGAGGAACTCTTCATGTATAATTTTCAACTGTTATGTAATAACAGTAAATATTATCAATTATATTCATCTAGATGAGAGCAAATTGTTCTTATGTAAATAAAGAAATCGCCTTCGAACTTATTTGAAAAAGTCAAAAGTTATTACTGAAAACTATCTAAATAAAAATTAGAGTAAAACAGATATTTTTTTTTAAAAAAGTTGGTTTTGAATGTTTATAGAAGAAAAAGCGCCCCAATATTTACATTGCCTGAGGACCCCTAGCAAATTTAAACCGTCCTTGTGAACAGGATAAAATAATGTGTGAAAGACAAAATAAAACTACAACGAGTCAACATTTTACAATAGATGTCAGAAAATAAGGCCGATATCAGTAAAACATCACTTGTGCATATATTGGCGAACACTAACAAAACAGAAAATTTAGTGCTACTTTTCCATTGGATATAATGGGACTTCCAAAGACGGAGCTCCTGAGATGGGCCGCACCAAGAGTGAATAGATCCTTCTAATTGCGCTATCAGGCAAGAAGGGAGCCAAAATGAGCATTAATGATAGAAGGTGTTGCGTTAATAAAAATAATGCCTTAATACGTTTTCAGTGACTGCTAAAAAAAATTTCAGAGTATATGTATGAATCGCAATCTATTTACCGAACCGATATATTTAATTTGTTGCGCAGAGTATTTTCCACAAAGATAGTCATTTACTAGAGTATTATTTTGTGAGAGTATATCATTTTTATAATCTGGCTTATAAAAGTGTGAACTTTGCTATATGAGTGAAGAAAAAGAATACAATTTTTTGAAGACGAAAAATTAACAAAAATGCAGGATGTGGCGAGGAAGGCAGTAATATCGGCAGTTCTGCTAAGAGGGCAGCATCACCTTGGTAAGTCACACAGAAGTCACTTGATAAGTCATCACAGTCCAGAAGAAATTCAAAGGTCCACGAACCAAAAAATGATGGAGGTTGACCTGAATAACGAAGATATAATTTCAGAAGTAATATCAGAAATTCTTTGACGTTACCACTGAAGTGAGCTGGTACTTTTATCATTGGTTGGTCACCAACCAATTGAGCTACCATTGGCGAACTGGTATTCCATCAACTGTTGAAGTCACATTTGCCATAATCTGGTAGAAAAATATTTAAGTCACGGCAAGATGTTTTTTTCTTCTTCTTTCAGAATCATTATTTGCATTTCCTTGAAGCATCTATTTCATTTCCGCTCGTACACTCATTTAAAATGTAAGTTAGCAAACGGTGCGTTCATGAAACAACCATTATGGACAACGGATGAACGGCAGTAGGACAAACGTTTAGGTGTAAGGCTGCACGAAACTGTTTCTGTAAATACATTTATTAATTCACAAAATATGTTGATTTCGGTAAATTCTATCTGTCCTTAGATTTCATCCATTTAAAAAATCATTCTAGGAATGACCGATTGAGATAAATCTATTATTCCTCCTAATTATTCATTATTTCACTTCAAATTTTTGTTCGAAAAAGCATCAGCCTGCTTCAGTCTTATCAACGATTGATCCCTCTTTTAGGCAGAGGCGTCGGCAGAGATTTGCCGACAGGAGGAGGGGGAGGCAAATTCGACAAGGGGGAGCGCAATATCATTAATTTGGCTTTAAAAAAACTAATAATAATAAATTTTACATTTAATTATAGAAAATCAAGTATTATTTAACTTCTTTCTTTATTCAGATGCTGATCCTTTCTTTTACTTAACAAAGGTATTTGTAAAAAATATTCTGAGTTTCTTTTACAATCTATCAAAAAATAATCAATATAAGAGTCTATTTCTTTATGAGACTCTTAAGATTTAATTTCTCTGACAACTAGTTTTAGAAGAAATATGGTTACATTCCTTTCTTGATTGTACAATATAGACAGAAATACAGACTGCGCCAGAATGAAGTGTCATGCTGGATAAATAAATACATGCTTTTACTATTTTATATTAGTAACTATATAAAATAAAAGTTGAAACTAAAAGTTTTATAAAAGAAACTTTTTTAGAAATATTTTTAGAAACTTTTTTAGTTTTATAAAAGATACTTTTTTGCGTAGTCCCCTACCAAATATGTTTGTTAAGTAAATATCGTGACAACAAGCAGGAATTCACAAACGTTTCGCATCCGAGGAGAATAAGTGCGCGCACTTAACAAAAATTCGCAACAATTCGGGCATGAACAATATAGAATGCGTAAAAGATGCAATTATGTTATTCCTTAAGAAAGTCGAAGAAAATATTTTGTAAATAAATGTACAAATCTACTATTTTTTGTAAGGTATAAAAAATATTCATATGAAAACTGGTCTGCTAACACATTAGAAACCCCATGATTTTATTTTGATATATTTAGACTCAAAAACTAATGAATTTTATTAGAAAAACAATTAAACCTTGAATATGAATTCGTATTTCGTAATTCAATTATTAATTTTTTTTAATTTGAAATTTAAAATTATTACGTAATTTAAAATGCAAAAATTACTTGGAAACGCACCATTACCTCAAATGCCCTTATAATATTCTAGAAATGACAATAATAATAATTGTCCCAAATAAGATCTGCAATCTAATGATGATGATGATGATGTCGTGTCCACTTTTACCACGGAAAGAGGGGTGAGGTAGCTTCTGAGGGTATGGATCCATGAGCACCCGAGGGTAGAAGTCTGACTTCTAGCTCATATAAGGAGGATACACTCATACACAAGCTTGCACAGAACCTTTTTACAGAAAGGCACATTCACACATCTCACAGATAGAACACAGAAGAACAACCATGCCTAAGCCGAGACTCCCAAAACACGAGGACGACGCGGTACCTCTGTGCTAGAAAGCAGGCCTGCAATCTAATAAGGAAGTTAAGTAAATTCGGCTACCGAGGGGTTTATGTGTTATATATATATATATATATATATATATATATATATATATATATATATAAAACACGTTCCCCTAATACATAATGATAATATTGAATGCAGATTGAATTTTTTAAACAAATTTAGTGTATACTTGGATAAACTATTTTAGTATAGCTAAAAAGCTGCTATATCACAAATATATATTTTTTATCGTCAACTGCAGTCAATATTTCTTTAATGTGATAATTTTAGCTTGATTGACTCCCCAACTCACCACGAAGGCATACGGATTTAAACCATAAAAATGAATGACCAGACCGTTGCAATAGCAGCACTGGCGGGAACTGCGGTTGAGTCCTAATGGCCATCATCGGCCACGGTACAACCTTCCCCGTAGAAGTACGTTCCGTCATCGATGGGAGGAGTCTAACCCCCACCTATTAGTGTACGAGATCAAACCACCATTCCGGAAACATCTCATCTTCATTCCGAGGTGTCCCCTATGGGATACTGTAGCTTGATAAATTAAATTGCTAAAGAAAACAAATATATTACTGTTAAATAAATTTAATTTACAATTACAGAATTTATTTACTACAATGATTTATAACAAATACATATAATCTGACTACAGGAAAGTAACTCGTTTTAGCGTACATATTCACAAGAATGTCAGAAGAAAAGTGTTTTATTAAATTCAATTTAACCGTTAACTAGATTTTAGTCAGACAATTCTCATAGTGAAAATTAATAAAATAAATTTATAAATTCATTACCGAGGAAGTAACAATTAGGTGAATAATCTGAAAATTAATTTTAGGATTTGAATTTAAAGGATGGATTATGGAAACAACCTAAACAACCAGCGGCCTATTCATGAATAATATAAAAGCATCAATTTCTCTAATAATTCCACTGGCAGGTAATCAAAGTGTCCGATGAAAATTCCCCCCCCCCCATAATCTATCATAAAATCTTAGCCGAAGGGCAAAGATTTGTCGGGAAAGAAGTGACGTCTTATTCACTTGTCAGTGTATTGATTTTTCTGATAAATATAGCCTAAATTATATGCTAAATAAACATTATAACATTTAAATCAGATGACAGAGAATTGGACTTATCATCGTCACCTTGAATCAAAATTGATCATACCATTAAACCGATCAAACCGTCAATTGTTCATAATTTTTATGAAAAAATGCGATATACCAGATGTCTTATTGGCATGTCACCATCTCGGTTATATTGCCAAAAGTAGAGCAAATTAAAAGCTTGATAAACGACGTTTTAATCAATGATCTGAAAATCTGTGGATATAGTCTTCGATATTCATCTCGTTCAGTTCATAAGCGGCCGCCCAAATATTGTCTGCAGAATGCAACAGCATATTCACTTGTCGAATATATTGGCAAATGTAATGCAAATTGTAAGTCAAATGAATGCCATTTCAATCAACTGTATGAAAATATGCAGGCTTAACGTCTTCGACATTCACCTTACTGAGTTCATAGTCGGCCTACCGAAAATTGCCAGCAAAATTAGACTATCCCCTTGTCGATATCTTATTCCCTTGTTACCTTGTCGGTTATATTGCTAAAAGTAGAAAAAATTATAAGTTTAACGAACGACATTAAATAAGATAACTAAAAATTTGCAAACTCAACGGCTTCGACATCCATTGCATTCAGTTCTTAAGCGGTCTAACAAAAATTGTCCGCAGAAACGGCATATTATGGGTCTACCACTCTATTGATTATTTTGTTAAATATTTTAACCATTACTTGGTTATTTTGACTGTTTACAATGTATTAAGTTTAAGGGGTTTTTTAAATAATCATATTCTATAATGCTCAACTCTCAGCAACCATCCTGAAGTGGTGAAGACTTTTGCCAATGAAACTTTGAATCTCTCGGGGGGGGGACCTTTGCCGCCACCACCGCCTCTGCTTTTAAAAAGCTGCATCAATAAATTAGACTTAACAATGCATTCTCCCAAACTGATTTAAATTGCTTTTAACAATGCCTAGAAGATAATTCCATTTTAATTTATTTTTAGAATTATATAAATCTATATTATTATATTCAATACAAACTTATTCTTCAATTCAAACTTCAATTTAATTATTCTCATCACACTGGTTGATAAAAAAAATCACAGAAATTCCACAGACAGCATACAGGTTTCTCAAAAACATTGGCCGCGTATTTTATTCGTGAAATATTGATCATAAATATATACTGTAAATCACAAAGTTGCATTAAAAAAAGGGGCGAAAAATGTTATCGATTAAAATTTTCAAGGGATTAAACTTTAAAAATACAAAATTTAAATTTTGTACGGACCCCGTACAAAAAAAAAAATCCCAGTGAGTAAAATATGCTCCATCCTCTAATAAAGTAATGAACAAAATTTCAACATTTTATCACAAAAAGTCTCAAAGATATGCAACTACATAAATGCTGACTTAAACCAGCTTTTGATGCCCGGATATGAGTTTGCAAAGAGGAAAAATCAAGTTGGATGTTCTTTTTTTAGGGATTGTACACAAATTATCAAAAAAAAAATGTTTGAATAAATAAATATTTTTAATATTCATTAATTCAAAAGTATTAAAAATCTGTAGAAATAATAGCTTAAAGGAAAAAATTATATAATTTGTTAAAACTGTTTTCCATGCATGACAATACAGAGCTGCATTCGTCTGATGACACTTCTGTACACTTTATCAAGTTCTTGTTCGGGGATGTCACGACAACCCTTTCAAACGCGTCATCGCAATTCTGCTATATTTAAGGGAGGTAACAAATAAACCGCTATATGTAAACGACCCCCCAAAGTAAAATCCATAGACGTTAAATCAGGTGATCTAGGGGGAAATTAGATTAGACCATGCAAGCCAATCCATTCACCTGAAAACTCATTATTTAACTGGTGTTTCACAATAGTAGTATGGTGAGCTGGAGATCTATCATGTTAGAACCAAATATGTGGAAGTGCTATTAGGGTAAGTTGATCCATAAAATCAGGAATAACCACAATCAGAATCACATTAACATATTTTTTCCCCCTCAACGCACCAACATACAGTACGAGTCCAAGCAAGCAAGCGGTTTGTGAAAATATCACACCATGCATTCACAGAAAATTGTCTCTGATGGTAAATTGCACGTACCACGAATGAATTTGCGACTGGCGAAAAGTGGTCATTTTAAGGATTTATGCATCCATCTTGTTTAAAACAGCATTCGTCTGTCCAAATTATGTTTTTAGGGATGAGGGATTAGCATCTTCCTGATTAACAGCTCAATTACAAAAATCTAGACGACATTCTGATAATCTGTTAGCTCCTGTTCCAGCACACCATGAATGCTAAAGGGATGCTATCTATTCTGTCTCAGTATTCTCTACACTGCTAAGTTCATTTTTGAAGCAGCAGTACGAATAATATTATGTAAACAACTGCAAAAGTAAGCGAGAAATTTTTTTTTAATCACTTGAGTAAAGTATGGATCTACCTGGTCCACCTACAAAATATATGCTTCCTCTTTCACACATTCGTTTCACTAATCGGGAAATAAACTCCCAGACGGATATCGAGAATTATGATATTCAAGCCGAAATTCCAATACAGTTTCGCTCACATTGCGATTGCATAAATTATAAAGTATTAGGATTTCAAAAAGTTCTTCATTGTTTCATTGTGATATACTAATTGTACAGGCTAACTGCATTTTCAAAATGTAGCAGAAGTATGAGACATTTATGTGCTAGTTTAAGATATGCTATTGGTCAATGACACAGCACAAATAACATAATATAATGACGCGTCTGTTGAGATTATGGGAAGCACTAGTCAGAGACATATATTTGCATTTGCAAACATTTCTAAGTTGTTGTTTTTTACAAGTTCATTCACTATGCTATTTTTAAGTTATATTCTGTAATTCAAGATATAAAATTTTAAAGTATTTTTCAGAAAGCATAGATTTTAAAATCTGTATTCAAAACTAAAGATGTGAAACTTATTTTATTTCCCTTATGATGCATTTCTATGTCGCCTCATCTGCAATGAATGTGTAAATATTTGCCTTTTAATTTGTGATTGACCCCTCACCAACTTTGTTTTAACATATCTTTGAGAGTTTTCATGATAAAATGCTGAAAATTTGTACATGACCTTGTTAGAGAATGGGGCACATTATACTCACTGGGATTTTTTTTTTTTGTACGGGTTTCGCATAAAATTTTATTTTTTTATTTTTTAAAGTTCAATCCTCTGAAAATTTTAATCGATTTCATAACATTTTGCACCTTTATCACCGCAATTTTGTTATTTACAGTCATATGTCTATGATCAATATATATGGAATAAAAACCGCGGTTGAGGTACTTGAGACACCCTGTATGTGAACATATATTTAAATGTTGATATGAATCTCTCGAATTTTCGAGCGGCAGGTTTTAAAAACTAACGTTTTTGCTATTTCATATTAATTACCACAAAATTGTTACAGTTACAACAAAAATAGAAAATATTGTTTTTATAATAATTTTTATGTTAAATTTCACATAGTGTAATTTTTTCATAAAACCAGATATCCTTGAGAAAAGAGACTAGAATTCAAGATGACGCAAACTCGCTCTATCACCACAAGAGACTTTTATATTCAACAGGAACCCTACTAAAACATACGTAACGATTTAAAAAAATTTAACACTTTAATTTTCAGTATATGTTATATTTTCCATTTCCTCTATTTCGGGTGTTTATTAAAGATTATTTTAATGTTTAGCGTTTGCAGCTTGACTGACTAGTCTTTTCTTTTTCCCTCTTATTGCACTCCAGCACAATTTTGGTATTTTAGGACGAAATATCTATTTTTGAAAAAATTTCTGAAATGGCATGACCTATGCCTCCATCACCCAAATACAAACGAGAAAAAAAAACTGGTACACCTGTTTAATAATGTGTAGGGTCCCGCGAGTACACAACACGGCATAACATGGACTCAACTAAAAGTCTGAAGTATTGCTTCAGTTAACTGGCACCATGAATCCTGAAGGGCTGTCCATAAATCCGTAAGATTATGGGGGGGGGGTGCTCTTTGAACAGCACGTTGCAAGAAATCCCAGATATGCTTAATAATGTTCCTGTCTGGGGAATTGGATGGCCAGCGGAAATGTTTAAAGTCAGAAGATTGTTCCTGGAGCAATTCTGGAAGTGTGCATGTCACATAGCCCTGCTGGAATTCCCCAAGTCCGTTGGAATGCACATTGGACATGAATGGGCGCAGATTATCAGAAAAGAGGCTTAAGTACATCTGTCAGATTCATATCTAGACGTATCAGAGGTCGCATATATCTCCAACTGTTCACGCTAACACAGAGCTTCTACCAGCTTGAACCTGTTGACATGTAGGGTACATGGATTTATGAGGTTGTCTCCATACCCGTTCATGAGCATCCACTTGATACAATTTGAAACGAGACTCATCAGACTAGGCAACATGTTTCTAATCAATAACAGTCCAATGTCGGTGTTCACGGGCCCAGATAAGGCGTAAAGCTTTGTGTCATGCAATCACCAAGGGTACACGAGCGGGCATTCGGCTCCGAAAGTCCATATCGATGATATTTCGTTGAATGGTACGCACGCTGACACTCATTGATGGCTCAGCATTGAAATCTGCAACAATTTGTGAAAGGGTTGCACTTCTGTCATATTTAATAATTCTCCCCAGTCGTCGTTGGTCCATTTGAAGTTTTACTGGTTTCCCGATATTCACAGTATACTCGTGAAATGGCTGAATGGGGAAATTCTCATTTCATCGCTACCTCGGAGATGCTATGTTCCATCTCTCGTGCGCCGACTATCATACCACGTTCAAACTCACTTAAATCTTTATAACCAGCCATTGTCGCAACAGTAGCTTATCTAACATCCGTACCAGACACGTTGTCTTATATAGGCGTTGACTACCACAGCGCCGTATTCTGATTTGTTCCATATCTCTTTATTTGAATACACATGCCTATACCAGTTCTTTCTCTTTTTTTGAGGGGGGGGGGGCTTTTTGCTGTATCTGACGTTTACTAAGAATATTTTATTGATGGTTACTTAACACTTTCAACGCTACTATGCACGAGATATTTTGTCTTTCAGATACTTCCAATAACAGGTTTCTGTGGGCTAAAATTTGTCTCTTATACCAGTTTGAAAAAATATTCTTCAGATACGTATTAGAAAGTTTAGCCTATCTAAACTGGCAAAGTTATTCATTAAAAGTAATTTCCAGAAACCAGGCTCCATTAGTCTAAGTCAATTCATATGGAAATTATAAGCTAATTAAATTTTAGCTTTCTAATGTTAAATTTGGATTTAATTATATTCATATCGTAAAAAATAATATAGGTATTGACTTAAACTGTCTTTTTGTATATATAAAAATATAAGGCACAATACCATGTAAAAGAAATTAATTTATAAGAAGACGTTAATTTATAAGAACAAGAAAAAGAAATTATCGAGTATGACCTCTTTACAAACATTAACTAAGACCCAAAGATGAAACAGTACGGAAACGATGCATTTTCGAGAAATGATAAACAATACGAACCATTATCTATTATAGTTTTGCAATAAGACTAAGTTTTAACCGAAAATAAAGTGGTTATGCTACTAAAAGAATTTATTGTTTTCAGTGTTATATATTTTTTTCAATAACAAGAAGCACACGGTCAAAGGATTCATACGTTTCGGCTACTGATTGAATTTAAGGACTGGAAGTATGTTTTAAAATGTTTAGCACATCATGAAGAATATAGAAATATGTTTGTTCATGCATTGTTTTTGAATGCTTACGAAAACAGAGATGATAAATAACATCTAAAAGTGTCTAGTTAAAAGCTATTGAGAGAATCTTGAAGGTGACTCTGACTCTTGCAATGTAAAATCTTTTCGTAGGATTAGTAAAGAGATATGAACATAGTAATTTGTGGAATTTTCATTCATTCAGCTCTTGTTAAAAATAATAGTGTTATTTGCATTATTTCAGAATTCACGTAGTGCGATAACATCCTAAAGTCCAAAACCTAAAATGAGCTTAGCAATTTTTTCATTAGAAATTAAGAATAATGTAGGAAAATACAAATAGTTCTTTTTTAACTTCCTTGTAAACAAAGTACAGAGGATTCTGATCATCAAAATTTTGGAATTGTGACAAATCTCTTAGCTAAAATCTGGCAGGGAATGATGATAAAATTTGTAGATTTCGATCAAACTGAAAGCAATTCCTTCACAAGGAGTCAATCTAGCCATTCGAATATAGGGGAACTCGATAACTACAAAACAGAACTAGATAAATATAATTTGGTACCCAGGTTTAACATCTAAAATGTACATATTAATCAAATTTTGAACCAAATCCTGTTAACCGTCTGTTAGCGCATGCATGTAAACACAATGATTTAAATTAACAAAATTCGGTATATTATTCTGCAACTACAACTGTGGTTTTTGGGCAAACTTTGGGAATCTACCGGTGATAAAAAAAAAAGTAAGTAAAAACTTTAAAAACGCAAAAAAACCCGGTAAAATTAAGCAAAATAAAAAAACGGCTTGCAGATTTAGAATCGATAAGTCCCGGGAATTTTTCAGGTGCAAGAAAAAAAAAATAATGCAAAGACAGCCAATAGGCGGCCCGGTATAAACGACCTTAGTTGAGAATATGTAAATGAGACAGGTGATTATAAATACTTAGCTCTTGATCCAGAATCAGTTCCTTGTTGCATGCTAAGTAAGTAAACAAGAATGCTATGTGGAAAAGATAAAGCTTTGTAGGTGAAGCTGTTTTACCAGAACTAGGAATCAGCGATTGTTGCACTGCGTAAATTTCTTCATAATAAACTTCAGAAAAATGCTAAGAATGGGAAAGGATCTTTAACAGTGACAGGCCTCCTTGATCTGAAGAAACCGGATTGCTGGAAGATCGATGCAGATAAGTTCGGAACCCCTTGCAGCCGAAATGGAAACATTAGCTTTTGAAATCTCGTGCACTGGTAGTCCACGAGAAGCTGGCAGACGCTTGAGATTACCACCATCCTCGATACGCAACATTCTTCATGAAGTTCTTAATCCGAATCCATACAAATTAAAGTCCTGCCAGGAACTTTTAACATCGGATACTGTAGAGAGAGAAATGTTTTCGAGGTGAGCTCTCTTCAAAATTGAATAAGATTCCTCCTTTTTCACATCTTGTGGACAGATGAAGCTCATTTTTGGCCTCATGGCGACGTTAGTGCACATAACTATAGCATCTGAGAGATGTCAAACCCACGAGTGTATGCTGAGAAACCATTGTATTCCCCCAAAGTCGCAGTGTAGTGTAGGTTCACAGGTTCCTAACATTAGAAACCCTCTTCTTTGAAAAACAGTGCCCGGCAAATGTGTGGGAAACGACGATAGTAATTCTTGGCGTTATTTAAAGTTTCTGCTCGAAAATTGAGCACCAAGTTTGCGTCAAAAAGATGTGCTTTCTAAAGTTACGTTCACGCAAGATGGAGCAACAAGTCACACTGCTATTCCAATCAAGGAATTCCTGATACAGACGTTCGAGAAAGACATAATTATTAGTAGACGTAAGTTTCCATGGCTTTCTCAGTTACCAGATATGAAACCAGAAGACTTTGAGCTATGGGGAGATTTAAAATCCCGTCCATCCAATCTGTCAGAATTGAAAGATTGAAGAGAAGAGTATACAGAGAAGTGATGTATACAGTCTGACATGCAGCTCTCAGCTGTTGCTGGATTTGTAACAAGCAGGGTAAACACATATTGGAGAAATAAAAAAAATTGATAACATGATTTTTTTTATTTGCATGTCTATTCTTTCACTTATGTACGAAGCCCACCTATCAGCTGTTTTTTTTTTAAATTTCTTAAAAAAAATTCCGTGTATATCGATTCTAAATCTACAAGCAGTTTTTTTTTATTTTGCTATATTTTACGGATTTTAAGAATTTTTAAAGTTTTTACGGACTTTTTGCCCACGCGGTGTAAATCGCTAAAATTGATCAACAGAATGAAATTTACAGATAAATGAAACTAGAGAAGAAATAAATAAAAAAACTTACTGAATAGAATTTTTTATCACATTTAGGAAATTAAAAGATAAACCATCAAAGAATCAGAAATAAAAATTTATGAAAGCAATGTAGAAAGGTTTATATTTAAAGAATAGTCTTGAGTAAGGATATGTTGTTTCAACAGCAATGAATGGCGAATTTAATGGTATGCTAGAGCGTATAATTGAAAAATTCAAAATATTTTTAATTTCTGCATAATGCGGCCCATAATCAAAATTTAATTTTAGAAATCGTTACACAAAGTAATTTGCTAGCTTTCCTCAACACACGAAAAAGTAAATTGCTATTTTGGTCAAAAGAATTGTTCACTTCGAACTGAAAAGAATGCACCACAGTAAACCATGAAACTCTCACTAAAAGGTCTACACCCATCAAGCTGAATGAAAGGGACGATGCAGTGTATAGAGTGCAGCAAAGAAAACCGGACAAAAAACTTTTTATATAACTTTATTTCAAAAATTAAATAAAAAAATATAACATACAATTATAAGAGTTAAGACTTTTACGAAATTTTTTTAATTGGTTTCAAAGTGGCTTTTTGTAGTGATGCAGAGGAACAAACTCTTATTGAAATTTTCAGCAATGGGGCGCAAGTCTTCTACATTCACTTTATCCCATTATCATCAAAGTGATTGCTTTGAGACCATATTAAATCTTAGACAGGCAAATAACGTTTACACTTTCGTGCACAGTTTTCCATTTTTGCCCGCAGGCACCCGGGCTAGCAAAAATTCGCTATCGTGAACTGTTTTCAACCAGCTTGAAAGTGTTGAAGATAGTGACAGAAAGATTGTTTGCAATCGCAATTCAACCAAGCGTGCATGGCTTTGGTAATGACGCAGTTTCCAAGAATGGAGCGATTGACGCTTACGTGAAACTAATTTGTAAACATATTCCCGCATCACACCTTCCCTGTAAAAAAGACGGCAAAAAAAATGTATTCTAGCGTCATAAAATGTCGATTTTGATTGGCTTCATTCGTGAAAAGCTGCCTGTTGGGAATCCACTAAATATTCATTATTAAAAAAATTACAGAAATAAATTCGTACAAAAATTATCAGAAGATGAAGGGATACTAACACTAGTGCATAATCATCAAAACCAGAAACTCATTATTATTGAAATTTTTTTAAAAAATTAAAGGAACAGTAATATATATCAGAATTAATAACAAAAACGTTGCTAAAAATAAGTATAGCAAGTAAAAAAATCCCAAAAACTGCAATAAAAGTTCATACGGAATGTATGAACAGGAATCACACAAACGAATTGAGTATTTCATTAAAATTAATAAAAGACAGTGCAGTGAAAAAAATAAAGTTGATGGTGAATCAATTTATTTCAATTAGTTTTTAATCAGAATGACAGTGTTCATGTGTCTAAGTTCATAAACAAAAGTACTTCATCAGCTTAAAGATAAGTTGTTGTTGTTGTGTCAAATGGCACTTGTCATGGACAAGCCCGCTGCTGAGCCCAGCAGCAGATTTAAGCCGAATGAAGCGTCTCTTGTATTTGAGTAGCGCCAACTAGGGCCAAGAGTACGACTTTGCTACACACTCACCACATTCGCTTGCACAACCCCTTTTTACAGGGGGGGGGCAAAAAACACACATCTCACAGATAGAACACAGAATAACAACCATGCCCGAACCGGGACTTCCAGAACACGAGGAAGACGCGCTACCTCTGTGCCAGCAAGCCGGCTAAAGATAAGTTTGTGACAGTACGTAAAAGAACTAATTGTACGAAATTAAATAGCAACTGATCTAAATAAAACTAAACTGGAAACATTTGTATCGAAGATTTAGCTATCAATCCATGATAACATTCAATTCATTTTTACCACACCATTTGAATTGAGTGCTCAATGATTGCAGGATGGAAGGTATAGCTAGAGGTATATGGAGGGAGAGAGCTTCCAAAGAACTTTTAAAGAGTAATTCATTAGGAAATCAACAAAAATGGAGTACTACAGCCCCATTGACGTGGTATCGAATGATTGCGAATCAACGTAAGATTAATAATAATGATAAGAAATCTCAACCACATATGTATAAAATTTTGCACAGGATTATTTATATTAAAGTTGGTGTGTTTGCGTATTCTTTTTATTTAATACAGAATCAAAATTTAAGCACATTTTTGAAAAGAGCAATAAAATGTAACACATAAAACTAAAATGTTACCTTCATAAATATTGAACTTGGAGCTATATCAGCACCATTCAATGTTTTCAGTAAAAACATAGGCCAAGACGAAGCATTCATACGGAATCCAAGTGGAGGCTGCAACATACCTCCATTTTTTTCACAGTGACCGATTGGATGTATGTCAGAAGAGTCAACAAGGCGCCAGAAATCGTTTTTATTGTCTCCACCATCCAATCTCAACCGCAAAACAGGCCCTTGCGTACCAACAACAGTAGCAATACAAGTAGAAGTCGTATTTCTAGGATCAAATGCTTCTAACTTCATTCCAATTCTAAATTCGTTTTTAGGTGGAACAGTATTCTGAAATGTAAGTATATGCAAGTAAATTCCTTTTTATCTCAAATATATCAGAAAATAGAATGCTAAATAAGTATAATTATTCACAGCTGATTAGAAAAAGGAAAAGAAAAGAATGGGATGAGAATAAAAGGAATGAGAGGTGACACGACTGTTACAAAAACAACGGAAATCCTGTAAAACAATAATAATAATAAAATTGCTGTGGTTACCTGTTTAAACCATTCGGCTGGAGCTGCAGTGGCATTGCATTCTTTTAAATACACATCCCAATCGAAAACGCCTATGCAAAATAATAAAAAAATAAAAATAGAAATAAAATATTTAAGTAATTTTAAAAACAATAAAAACCAAACCTTTTTAACAGGGAGAATTTCATTGATTCTAACAATTTCTTTCATTTTTCCCCTTGATATTTTAATCACCCTGAATGAAAAACACCAAAGCAGTAGCATCTGCATTTCCATAATTTTACTAGACAGTAAGTAAGAAGATTTTTATATATATGGAGTATAGCCAATAATTGTTTTGAGAAAAATACCCAAAAATAAAGGTTTTTGTCAAATACATTGGATACCAGCAATTTAAAAGATACATTTCTAGTGTTGTTAACACTAGTATTAACATAAATTAATCATCTTATGAGCATAAATTAAGGAATAATGTTTTTCAAGGAAAAACACTCTGAAATAATATATACTATTAAATGCAAAAATAAAAAATACAAACAACCAAAAGCAAAAATATTATACAAAAAAAGTAATAAATACATGCATGAGATATCAGGTGCAAACAAAAGAGAAACACTTTATGGCTTTTAAAGGGATAAGAATTAAAAGAAAGGATAATAATAAAATAATGTTGTAATTTCTTTTATGAAATCTCATATAGGTATGCGTTTACCACTCATTTTAATAGAAAATTCATAATCAATTAAAGGAAAGTACTTACACACATGAAATACAAATTTTAAACTTTTTAAATGTATATATTTTTTTAATACGGACTATCCTAAAAATAGAACAAGGGTCCAAAAGTTAGAAACGTTAACTAACCTTAAAATTATATTACTCACACACACACACTTTGAATGAAAGTCCGAAAAACAGCTTCTACAGAGTTAAATCTGCGCATTTTAAGAATGTTAATATGTTATTATTATTATTATTATCATTTGCAAGACTTTAATTGACGTAGTCTCTGACAAGCACCCGGATTTTTCACAAGTACATGCTAACAATTTAGAAGACGAGGTTCTTTGTTATTCCGCAGCATACCTCTTTAATTAATGTTGTTTCTCGAAATTGTTTCACAAAAGTAACTTATTGTTATGAACCTGCGAAATGTTATTAAATCGTGTGCAACATTAGGGGAAAATTATTTGGAAATTTCTACAGCGATGTGGTTTTAAAGCAATTCACGAAAATTCCCAGTACCAATTTTTACTTCAATAGAGGTTAAGTAATTTTCCATACAACAGTTGAATAAGTTTATACTATTTTTTATATTTGTTGTAAGAAATAACACAAAATAGTACATCAACGTTCTTTCTGCCACCTTTCAAACGACTCTGTTCTTTGCGGCTCATTTTTGTAGTTTCGAAATTTGTTATCAATAAAATTACACGCTCAACATTTCAGCGAACAACAGCTACTTTATCCGTTTTACCAAATATCAAATCAGATATTCCTGTCTCAGTTTTAGCTAACTATTTCAAGTATATTAGAAGGCCTTTTACCATTCTATTATCTCAAACAGTTCCTGTGGCATTTTTTTTTATTTCACTTCACATTGGATACATATGGATAACTATTTCATTTCACTCACTCACACACACACACACACAGGGTGTTCATTAATTATTATCGGGGTTTCCGTACCTCATAACTTTCGAATAAAAAATATTACGCAAAAACCGATTATGTATTCGTAAATTACAACTCAAAGAATTTTACGTGGCAAGAATGCGATCTTAGAGCATTTGCAGTCTGGGTAATTATGATGTCATAAATAAAAATGGCGACCGTGCAAGAAAAAGCAATGTGTGCATTGTGCTTTTTCGAAACTAAATCAGTCATAACTACTCAACGTCGCTTCAGAACCACATACAAGAAATATCCTCCTTCGGGTAATTTTATCAGACGCTGGTTAACGCAATTTCAGGAAACTGGTAGCGTTCTACGCCGAAAGGGAGCGGGAAGACCGAGCAATTCGCAGGGAAAGGTTGATCGCATCCAAGAAACGTTTACTCGTAGTCCACGAAACTCAACGAGGTAAACAGGTGTGAAGTTAAATATGCCGCTTACAACGATATGAAACGTTCTCCATAACCGCCTTCATCTGAATGCCTACAAAGCGCAAATTGTGCAAGCTTTACACCCAAACGATAAACCATGTCGTTTTGAGTTAGCTGAAAAAATTTTGACTCGAATTGAGGACGATGAAAATTACCTTTGGAAATTGGTTTTTAGTGACGAATCCACTTTTCATGAGCCAGAAAAAGTGAATAAACATAACTGTAGAATATGGGTATCGGGGAACCCGCACGACTATCGAGAATAGGAAAGAGATAGGCCAAAGGTGATTGTTTGGTGCGCTCTATCACATACTGAAATTATTGGACCTTTCTCTTTTGCTGAAACAACAATAAACTCCGTGACATACCTTGACATGCTGGAGATGTATGCAGTTCTTCAGATGCAGCAACATGAGCCAGATGTGATATTTCAACAGGATGGTGCACCCCCACAGTGGGGCATGATTGTACGTGACTTTTTAGACGAGAACTTTCCCAACCGATGGTGTGGAAGAGGTGGACCAATCCAATGGCCCCCGAGATCACCAGATATAACACCGCTGGACTTATTTCTATGGGGGTTTGTCAAGAACATTGTGTACAAGACCCTTGATGAACTGAAGTGCAGAATTGTTACTGCGATTAAAAATGTTACCCCACAAATGCTGGAGAACATTTGGAGGGAAATCGAATTTCGTCTTGATGTGTTACGAGCCACGAAAGGCAGCCATGTGCAAATGCATTAATCTTTTTAATATCATTAATAACATTCTTTGAGTTGTAATTTACGAATACATAATCGCCTACATCTGAACGCATACACCCTGAAGTGTAAATTGTGTAAGCTTTACACTTTAATATCACTAATAAAATTCTTTGAGTTGTAATTTACGATTACGTAATCGATTTTTGTGTAATATTTTTTATTCGAAAGTTATGAGATACGGAGACCCCGACAATAATTAATGAATACCCTGTATATATGTAATGATATTTTAAACTCTTAATTTTAATCCTAATTAATTTCCAAAGCCCTTGCTTAAATTAGCCCATAGTAACTTCATTCTAAAATATTCTCTTATTTCCTGATCCATTCCATTTGTTCTAGATAATTAATTCAACAGAAGCTTTGTAAAATTGCTGAAACAGCTAAACCCCGGCTACTTTCCCACACTCCGAGTGTAGGAACAGAAATTGTCCAGCTTAGCAAATTCCATGAAAAGATCCCTCTGATTCCTCTGCACGAGCTGTACATGTGATTGACATGCGTCAAAGATCCCTATTAAAATCTAAACGTATATATTCAAAGGGATAAAAGATTTATCATTTTTTTCGTCATTCCGTTTTGTGTTGTTAACGTCGCTTTTACTTGCACATAATGCCTGCTTCCCGGATGGAGTAAAACGAAAAAATTTAACCTGTCTTCTTCATGATTTTGGCCACGCCTCTGCTATCTGCTTTGAACAAATAATTTAAATACCTTACATTATATACATATATAATTTGAAGCTTGACATTTATCATAACAGATATTCAAGTTTACACAAAAGAGTTCATTCACTTTTTTAGCATCTTGATAAGGAATAATATTGAAGAGATATCCATTATAAGTTGTCAAACTCCATAACTAGTATCCAAATTTCAAAGGTTTATTTTTCAGGTACATTTTACAACTGCATCTGCTAAAATAGCCTACCATTCTTCCATTAATTATTACACTTTTTTGGAAATATTCCAAACTGATGTAGTGCAATATTAAGTTGTGTTTTTTTAAGTGAATGAATTTTATAATAACAATCAGCTTTGTTTATGGCGGAATTGTAATTCAAATGTAGGTATAATTTTATGTCATTGTATCATTTCCTCGACATAACTTCATTCATTAAAATTGTGCCAGTATCTGGAGCATTTTCCTAATGTATTTTTTCACATGATAACCACTATATAAAAGGATACTTATAAACGATTTGCTATCAGTTTCGCTGACACCAAAAGAATGATATGCATATCATTCTTATAGTGCAAAGAATGATATGCATATCATTCTTTGCACTATATCTATCATATATATTTGCATTATTTCTATTATTATGCAATGCATAGTAAGTATCTAAAACTTTATGTGATATCATAACAGTAGCCATCATGTGAAATAGTTCAAAGGGAATTTTTTTAGTTTTTTTTTTATATTTATAATATGTTGATGATTTTGAAAAGAAAAGAAACAGGGTGAAAGAGAAATTCTTAATTCTTTTTCATTTAAGTGGTTTTGTATCAAACCTAGTTTCTTCAAAAATGTTTGACACAACATCTATAGTTCCAGCAGTATCTCGGATTTCAGGATCACCACGTGTTTCTACACTATTACAATTTTTGATAGAGTAGTCACTTTTTTTTATCGTCACTGACAGCGTCTGGATATAATTATCATTTGAGGGTCATCAAACTCTACATCAGATAAAGAATTTATGTTTTGAACAGTTTCCTCAGTTCTCAGAAATTTTCAGACCATTTACTGCAAAAATGGCCAAACAAACTCTAAATTATAAAATAAAGAAACAACGGAAAGATATAGTACCAAAAAGAAGTTTCACATGCGTTGTGCAATTTATACACTAAGGAACCAGTCTGTAAAAGGAGACTGATATAAGGGAATTCAAGATCATTTCATCCTTTAGTTGATGCCCGTCCCCCAGCCATGAATAGATAAAAAGATACATTATAGGAATTCAAAGAATGATATTTCATGTATGAATAATTTGATAAAAAAAGAAGAAAGTAGGTACCGGACTTCAGTCCAATTATAAGACAGGCAGAAAACACGCGCGAAACGACAGTAATACTTATTTTGCATGGATAAATTTAGTGTTTTAAATAATAGTGATGATCTACAAAACTTTAAATGCTTGTTTCAGAATTTTCTTTTTTAAATTATTATTTAATGGGATGAATCTATAATATTTTTAGGAAAGAGTTTAAAACAATTTTTAAAATTAATATTTGTTCAAATTCCCCTTTTCTAGTAATTTATTAAATTTAGTCTATTCATAACAAATTTTAAGTAGATTTTTATCTTTTCTTCCTGTTTTTTGTTGTTTCTTTCTCAACATTCTACAAGATTATATTCAGTTCGGCATGCAAGTCACCTCAAGCAGTATCACGTTTAATTTCCATAGGATATCAGTATGCCCTCCGTGATGATAGAAAATAATATCAACAGAAACTTCTAATAGCCCAACGAAAATGTTAAGCATGAAGCTCCATAATATTTTGGCAATAAGTAATGTGTGTACTTATTGCATCCGAAGCGTAAAATTACAAAGGGGGCATTCAGTATTACGTCTTTCCAGATCATTTTACAGCGACCTCAGTAATGATCGATTTCCTGGTGTCAGCGAGATCCACGCAAGGAAAGCAGTTTGAAGCAATATACAATGACACCATCAATTCAACAAGAAACAAAATCTACTTTCATATTTTTCTTTGTAATTTAAAATAAACTTCATATATAAGTAATAGATTGTCATTATATTCCACAATATTTATAAAAATTAAATATGAATTTTCATTTTCAGAAATATGACCCCTTCTTTCACGTGAAGGCGGGATGGATAATTTTTAATGCTTACTAGCCGCCTTTGGCGACCAGTCGGTTCGCCAATATTAATGCTCACTAAAACTTTCATATAATATTTTATGTCACGGGGAGGGATAGATCCTGTTCCATGACCCCTTTTGAGCTACCTTTTAACACTAAATCTACTGACATTTTCACCGATCCATTGGAACTGCCATTGGAAACCGGTCGTTTGACCAGCTTGTGGTATCTTTAATGTTAATAAACTACTATTTTACAACAAACAGGTTGTTATTAAGCTTAACTGTTCATTCATAAAAGATCCACTATTTATGATTTATTTAAAATTGGACGCATCTATTTTTTGAAACTATATATATATATATATATATATATATATATATATATATATATATATTCATAGCGAGCAACTAATTATAAAGAAAAATTGGTAAGTATACTGGGGAAAATTTCGGGATATTGATTCATAACTATATTAATTAACATAATTAATTATCGAATCCATCTAAACAATCCAGTTCCCAGGAACCAATTCCATCGATACTAGTTTTAAAAAGGGTGGTAGTAAATATTAAAGTTACAAAGGCATTCCATTATTTTTTTGATACCTGTATTTATTATTATTAGAGAAAATGAGTCAAAATGCCAATGCAATTGATTTAACAGTTTCACATGATATTTTCTAACAACGGTTCCTACTACAATTACTGAAAAAATAATTTTAATGCAAACAAAAATATATTTTGTATAATTCTAAAAATAAAATTGTTGATTTTCTCTATTCTCATCACCCAGAGTGTCACAGAAATTGTAGATTAAAGAAATAATTAAATGAAATGAATTAATGTTTGAAAATGCTCATGAAAATTAATAAATTCTTGGCAAAGCATCTTATTAGAAAATACTTAAATAGCAAATTACTCCAAAAAATTTATTACAATTGTAGTTATATTCTCCGAAAGAACTCAGTTTGGATCATGAAGAAACTATAATAACACTAGCATTAAACAGTTATATTAGAAAACCCTAATTTTTCTCACCTTAAAATAATTTTCCTAAATTATTATACAGCATTATATCACGAAAATCTTGTTGAAATCAAATTATTCTACAGAAATCTGTCTTCATTTTATTATTTCTTCACAATATTTATTTTTATGTATTTCTATTTTTATGCATTTGTAAATACTTGGTTGAATATTGGAATAATTATTTTAAGCCTTGAAAAGGGACAAAATGAATCTTTAAAAAAGTCTTATTATTTATGAAGTTGCTCTATTTTTTTTAGAATTATAAGATGACGACAAATGTCCTGATGTCATACAAAGCTTAATAAAAGTGAAAATTGTAATAATTTCTAAATAATCTAAGCTCTAAAATTAATATTCTAATCTTTGAACTCTTGCTTCACTGCAGCCATAACATCGAAGTTGATCAGGTTATTAATTTTTCCACGGAATCGAAATGCTGAGCTGACAAATTCTTTACTAAAACCATTTCAGATTCAAATACATGCTCATGCAAATAATTTTAATGCTATTACACATAATGAATGCAGCATTTTATTATCTGAGATTGAAGAAGCAAAATCTGCCATTAGCAAGATTTCATATCAGTATTGCAGATTAAAAAGTTTTGATATTCTTGAAAACCATGGAGAGAAAAATTTAGTTTCTTCAAATGAGCTCATAAAATATTATTTGCCAGTTGAAGAAAATTTTGATGCCATAGAATATGTACAAGCGACCACAGGGCATGTGGACAGAAACAGACAAAAAAATTGAAAGTTCAAGAAAATTTGCATAACTACTGAAGGGTTATTCATTTTTTTTAAATCGATGTATGCATCATTTCAACAAAAATAATAATAATAAATAAACAAAATAAAAAAGAAAGGCTTGCTTGCTTTCTAAGCACATAATTCATTCTGAAATGAAAAGACGCTGATAAGTGGATTTGATGGACATGTAATCTCAGGCAAATAATGAATATAGATATATTATGGTTTATCAAGAGATTTATTATGGTTTCAAAACTACCACCCCTTCAGAGTAAAGAAACGAAAGAGGTTTCTTTGCAAATATTTGATAGCTTTTTGATATTAAGGGATTCTAGTATACTGCAATCTGATAATGGACATTTCCAAGTACTATTATCAAGCAATTATGTATATAATGACGAGAATTAAAGATTGTTCATGGGAAAACTCGATGTAGCCAGTCGCAGTATTTGGTTAAGAGAACCAACCAAGATGTAGAAAATATGTTGGATTCATGGATGAAGAATGATCAAACTACAAAGTGGTTCAATGGTCTTCGATCCTATTCATCAGAACTGTACATTCAAGAATTAAACAATCACCATATAAATCTATGTTTGGGATTGAGCCAAGAGTTGGAATGACAGCTTCAACCTTGCTATCAGATAAAAAAAAGATCGAAAACGAGGATGGGTGATAAAAAATTTTAGAAGATATAAATGCACTAGACCAAGCAAATGAAAAAGCAATCAGGGGAGCATGTGCTTGATAATGTTGACCAATATTTTTCTAATTAGCGAGTAAGTCACAGAAAATTTAATAAAGCAAGCCAAATGAATTAAAAACATATCCAATGAGTGAATATTGAAGTTGATATTGAAGGTAATGTTGTTCCCAATCCAGATGATACAGTAAAGTAAATTTTCGAAATCTCATTGGTACAGTGCTTGAAAAAAATTAAAATGGCCTGTTCAAAATTGTAAAGAAAGATGGATTTCTGAACAAATGGTGTTCAAGATTAAAAAAATGATATTTAAACTTAATTCATTCAGTATTTATTTAAAAATACATATGGTTACTAATTATATTAATTGTATAAGTGTTTATATAGTTTATATATTAATCAGGGTACAAATTTGATACAAAAGTTTAATATATTCACTGATTTTCATATCTCAATTCGATGTATGAATGCACATTTTCTTGATTCAAGAATGAGTTCGGTATCACGAAAGAATAGGACAAGGGTTCGCCCGCTGTACTTATAAAAAAAATATATTGTTTTTCAAAGAGGTATTTCTGCATGAAAAATGTTTCTCTTTGTAACTCTAAGAGTCACAGCAATTTGACATGTCGAAATAAGTAATTTATAATAACAGTACAATCTTAAACAATATTCAAGTAAAGTATTTTTTCTTCAATGATGGGTTTTTCTCCCTTAAGCACTGTATTAGTAAGTATAATTTAATACAATAATTTTAGATTCAATTATGTTGTTTAATAAATCAGTCAAAATGCGAATAAAACGGGCTCTCCCTAGCGTTGTCAGTTAGAACGCGTTTTCCTTAGTCAATTCAGTTTCTCCATAGCTCTCTCAGTAAAAACGCGTTTTCCTACTTAATTTGCGTTTAGACTATTTTCGGGGTTTCCACTATAACATATGTATTTACAAGATTTTAATTCTCTCTAATTACGTGAATGACATTTTCGCAGTATGATTTTGTCCTAGGTTATATGTAAATCTCATTTCAAAATTTCAATGTAATTTAGCGAGTGGAAGATATTACAAAATTAAAAAAGGACAAATTTTTTTTAAAAAAATAAATAAAATATCTCTAGAGGTTGAAGAAATAAATGTTCTCAAAAGCCAGCAATTTAAATTACAATTAAGGGTACAGTAAAAAATTAAGGCATTATTACCAGTGACTTCATACTGGAATTGGAAGCCAGTGGATTGTTTACTCTTTTGTTTGTCAAGCTGAGAACTCAGTTCCTTTGCATTGTGCTTTTGAAGACATTGTTGACTGCAGAAATCTTTAATGCTAGGTTCAGTAATAACAACTGGATTTTTAGTTATTTCGCATTCACAAAAGGCGCATGTTACCTAAAAGAAACAAGCAAAATTTCAACTCATCGGATTACACTAATTTTGGCAATACAAATGGATTCACTCAATGCAACAATATAAAGGAAAATATTTCACTCAAATCTACGGCACAAAAAACATTTAAAACTATGTAAAACAATTTTAGAGAAAGTGGCTATTTTTTTAACGAAATTGAAAGAAGAAACGAGAAGAGAAATTCAACAGAAAAAAAAATTGTTTAAACATATCTAACAAGGAGAGGGCAGGAGGTTGAAAACTCAGTTAGGGATGAGATTTCAAATAATGGTATTAGTATAATGGATTTAGAATAGTATAAATGCATTTAGAATACTCACTCATGAAAATATTAAGCCAATCAATTTCGAGAAAATGGCCCTCAAACTATTTGCATACCTTATATAGTAATAATGTGTCACCGTTACGGAGTTCACGAATAGTATAATGAATAATGCGCTGGCATAGTATTCACGAGACCAAAGTTCGATCCTTGGCAAGTAGTTTTTGCTTTTTTATTCTTTCAAAATTATTTAAACAAGTTACAAGAAGTTTTAATTAATATGTTTCTGATTTATTTATGCAAAACTAAATATTGGTTTTCTTAATTCTTGGGTTATAATTTAATATTTAGAAGAAAAATAATGATAAATATGATGGGATTTTTTTAAAAAAAAATATTCAGAAAAACTTAAATTAACATTTTAAAAGTGGTTTCAACTAATATGATACTAATATTCCTACACACACACACATTTAAAAAATTTAAGATATGAACATGTTTTTCTTTTTAAAAATCATTCAAATAAAATTACAAAGAATTTTAATTTAGTATTTAACTCTTTCATAAATCAGAAATGAATGTTTTAAAAGTAAGTATCCCTCAAAAATATTTCTTCACTTAATACTTGAATTATAATTTTATTTTAAACAGGAAAAAGTAATAACATATATAATTTACAAGATGATAAATTTTAATTAAATGACTGACATCATAAAATTATTATATTAGCTTTTTTTTCTTTCTTTTTCTACATACAAGAGACATAATGGTAATTATCGTAAAAACATTTCAAACAAGATAGATATAATTTGACATCTTGCAAAATTCATAAATAATGATTATCCGTATGAGAAACTTTAAAAGAATCGACAAAAACCAATAATTTACCTTC
>JAOUZG010002972.1:518576-553227 GCA_026289955.1 Argiope argentata
AAGAATTTTGAACCATCTGCTTATTTATTCCATAACTGAAAACCTGCTTTTCTACTTTTTTTTTCTTTTCGATTATTATCATTTCGAAAGTTTGCCAATATAATTTTGTTTATTTCAGCTGCTCTCTTTAAATCTCGCTATAAATACAGCTTCGTTGATTATAATAAATAACTAATTTTTATTTAAATCTAAAAACTTCAAACTTTTTAATGATTTTAGGATGAAAATAGTTATTTTGAAATATTTTTGGAATTACAATTGTATTTATAATTATTTTAACACTTAAAAAATAAAATTATAACGATCCCTCAAGAGCAATATATATGAACCTAATTTTTTTAAAATAAATTATAATTTATGTATTAAAAGAAAATGCATTTATTTATTTATTCATATAAAAATGACTATCATATTAGTTGAAACTATCTTTAAACTGTTAATTTATTTTAAATATTTCTGAATATTTAAAGAATGTATTAAATATTACAATTATTTTCTTCTAAAAATTAAATTAGTAATCAAGAGTTAGAAAAATAAATATTTAGTCTTCCATAAAAAAAATCAAAAGTATATTAAATAAAACTGTAAACTATTAAATTAATTTGAAATAATTTCGAAAGAAAAGAAATAAAAAAGCAAAAACTATAAGCCCAGGCTTGAACTCGGGTTTCGTGAATATTATGCCAGCGCTTTAACCACTAAACCATTTCGCCTCAGAAACGGCGACACATTTTTGTAATATAAGCTATACAGAAAGTTTGAGGGCCATTTTCTCGAAATCGATATATTTTCATGGTTGGCGTCTTGGTAGCGCGTCTTCCCCGTGAACTGGGTTTTGGCATAGTTGTTCTTTACCCTGTGTTCTGACAGGTGTGTAAAGGAGCTTGTAAAAAAGAGTTTTGCAAGCAAGTTTGTGAATGTCATCTTCATATGAGCTAGAAGTCAGACTTCTACCCTCAGGTGCTAAGGGCCTTTACCATCAGAAGCTACTGCACAAACTCGGCTTAAATCGGTGTGTCTATGACAAGTGTCATAAGTAAGAACAACAATATTTTCATGAGTGAACATTCTAATTGTATACAGTCATTATACTAACTCTCATACTGAATTAAATTTTTCACCTAGTTCCCTACCTGTGTAAGAATTAAGAACGCAATTTTACTAAATAAAATCTTGTTTTAGCACATTAAGATATGGAATTTATACATTTTAATTTAAATAAGGAGTTAATGTAAAAGACAATATTTAAATATAACTTTAATTACTTTTAAAAATGCTGTTTTGTAATCATGGAGACACATCTCGGAACAAAAATCCTTTTTCTGATGATCTACAGCAAGGCAATATTTAAGATCTCTTTTTTCTGAACACCAAGCACAGCATGGTTTAGTCCTGCCTTTTCCAGAGCCTGAAAAAACAATTTTAATTACTTTAGTAAAACTACTAATGGGGGGAAAACTGTGAACATAAAACTTTTTTTCCCGAAATTATACATGCAGAGAGTTTTAATATATTTATATAATAAAGTTAAGAAAAAGAAGTCAAACATAACAAATTTTGTAATGTAGGTAAATAAACCCAATAAAACATAATGCAAAGCAAAGACCACCTTTCAATTAGCGAAATTTTTCATTGCATATATATCACGTTTTCAATAGTTATTATTGTTCCTAAACAATCGAAACTAGCACACTTTAATGCTTATTTCTCAATTCAGCTATGAGTATTTCTTAAAGGGAAAGGAAGAGAAAAAGTATTACTTTTATAAAACTAGAATTCAAATATTCAGCACCACTGTCCAATTATTATAAATTAAGCAAAATTTGATGTTTGTCCAAACTAATAATAATAAATCCAGAACTTCGTTAATTTCCATATGAATTAAAGCCTCAATCACACCAGGAAACTTCAAAAACAAGGTGATTCGCTTCCTAAAGATACATTATTTGATCAGAAAAATTCCTAATAGTCAGGTTTGTATAATCAGACACAATATATTTATTATCTAATGACTGAATCCTTTAACTATCAAAGTCTAGATCAGATTCCTCCTTTAAGGGAATACGGGTAACATTTCTCTAACTGTATTTTAAATAGTAAAAGTAAGATTCAAAAACCATTTCCCACCATTAGGTAAAGGTAAAAAAATAGAAGTATGGCATATCTCAACAAATTAGAATGCACCAACAAATCAGAATGGGAAGAAATACTCAATAAAAGAAAGAGAGGCAAGAAAGGTTTATAGTTTCCTATTATCTTTGAATTCCAATTTCAACAATATAATCATAAGGACAGCCTCATCTTTAGGAATGAACATTAAACTGATAATTTTGTTATGATCATTATTCGCTCATCACAAGTTCCATAATTATGTTATTTTTGCAATTGTTACAAAAATTTCCATAATAACTAAGATTTTTTATAACTATACAGTGAAACTAAATGAAGTATTTTTACATTTTATTTATTTCTACATAAAAGTTCCCTTTCAATTTCAGGGCTTTTTATTTTAAAAAAATCACAATATACTATTGTTAAAATATATTTTAATAGCTCATTTAGTGAAATAAATAATTGAAATAATCTATATAATAATATATATTAAAAAAGATGTATTTATTTAGATAAATATATTTAAAATAAATGGCTAAATCAAAGAATCAGTCCATTTTTATTTACAGGGAAGATGATAATTGGGCCTCTCCAAATCAACGAGAAATCAAAAATTCTTCTCTGCTACTTTTCGAAGAACCAGGAAAAGCAGAAATTAAAAAATTAATTTACGATATAACATTGAACGGTTTTAGACTGACGATATAAGTGAGTTTTTCTGAATTTAAGGATGCGGTTTAACAGTGTTTAAGCTCGCCGAATGTCAGCCAATTGATCCAGGTGTTGTCTATTCGCTTTACATTAGACAGATTCAGAGGCTTTTCACGCCTCTTTCAAAATATTAGACAATCCAATTGCCGTTCATTCAGCCAACCGATAGCACAAATGAATCGGATATAATTCTCTTGTCCACTCTTTTTGGTTTTGTTTTGAGTGTATGAGTGGAGAGGGGTCTATCATTTGAAGATAAACTATAGTAGATAACATTCAATGTATTTCTTGTCATCGAGGTTATTATTTTGACGGTACAGAACCTATGTGATCCCCTGTTTTCCCATATTAATGTACACCGTATCTTGTACATAATGAAACGGTTCGATTTCGTTGTTTATCTTTACAAGGAAAGAAAATTTTTAAATCGGAGAAGAAAAAAGTTTACGTTGCATTCGTATAACTCTTAGAAAGTAACAATTATCGGGAAAGAATGTGTAGACGGGAGGGGATGTTAAATTCGCGTGCAGGGATTGCTGATATGCATTCATAAACTAATTGCAAGTACTTGCTGAAAGTCCATTACATGTACTTCTGTTAAATAAAATTGCACTCGCGATATATTAATAAGTCTTCGCAGAACCTTACTTTTCAATCGAAAAGTTTTTCCGTTTTGGAGTACTGAAGTAAAATAAAACACAACACATTTGTTCTTGGAGACAAATTTCAAGTAATATTTATTTTTCTTTCTTACTTTCTTATTTTAGTTCATTAAACAATTTCTTCCATATTTCCCAAGAGAAAAATTAAATATTATTATACACTGAAGTGACAAAAGTCATGGGATAGCAATATGCAAATATACAGATGGCAGTAGTACCGCAGCGAAAAAGAATAAATGCGCAGTTCGTTTTCCAGAGCTTTCATTTGTGTTCAAGTTATTCATGTGAACAGGTTTTTCGTGATTTATGGCGGCACGACGAGAATTAACAGACTTTGAACGTGGAATGTTAGTTGGAGCTAGACGCATGGGTCATTCCATTGCGGATATCGTTAGTGAATTCAACATTCCGAGATCCACAAAATCAAGAGTGTGTGCCGAGAGTATGAAATTTCAAGCATCACATCCCATCATAGACAGAGCAGTGGGCGACCACCTGCACTTAACGACCGAGACCGCCGACGTCTGTGTTGAATTGTCAATGTTAATAGACACGCGGCACTTCGTCAAATAACAGCAGGAATCAATGTGGGACGTACGAGGGACGTGTCCGATAGAACTGTGCGGCGAAATTTGTCTTCCTTGGGCTATGACAGCAGAAGACCGACTCGAGTGCCTTTACTGACAGCACGACATCGCCTGCAGCGACTCTCCTGGGCTCGTGAGCATATCGACTGGTCCCTAGACCAGTGGAAAACCGTGGCGTGGTCAGATGAGTCACGATTTCAGTTGTTACGAGCTGATGGTAGAGTTCGAGTGTGGTGCAGACCCCACGAAGCCATAGACTCAAACTGACAGCAAGGCACTGTTCAAGCTGGTGGTGGCTGCATAATGGCGTGGGCTGTTTTTACATGGCATGGACTCGGTCCTCTGGTGAAACTGAACCGATCATTGACTGGAAATGGTTATGTTCAGCTGCTTGCAGATCACTTGCAGCCATTCATTGACTTCACGTACCCACACAACGATGGGATTTTTATGGATGACAATGCGCCATGTCACCGGGCCAGAACTGTTCGCGATTGGTTTGAAGAACATTCCGGACAATTCCAGCGCATGATCTGGCCACCTAGATCGCCCGATATGAATCCCATCGAGCATTTATGGGACATCCTCGAAAGGTCCGTTCGTGCCCAAACTCCTGCACCATCCACACTTTCACAATTATGGAAGTCTATACAGACATCATGGCTCAATATTCCTGCAGAGGACTTCCAACGACTTGTGGACTCCATGACACGTCGAGTTGTTGCACTTCGCCGGGCTAAAGGAGGACCGACACGATATTAACAGTCATCCCATGACTTTTGTCACTTCAGTGTAATAT
This sequence comes from Argiope argentata, assembly GCA_026289955.1. Classification (NCBI taxonomy): domain Eukaryota; kingdom Metazoa; phylum Arthropoda; class Arachnida; order Araneae; family Araneidae; genus Argiope; species Argiope argentata. The sequence continues at coordinate 523,448 of JAOUZG010002972.1, forward strand.
TAAAATTAATTTATCAATTTAAAAAAAAACATGTAATTTTTTCTTCGCTTTTGCATCTCAAAATTTTTATTTGCAATTACTGTACACAATTAAGATGAAGAAATTTTCGTTAAAACAAACACTTATTACTTTCTGTACTTTTATATAATGTTTTTATTATAGAATGCTATTTATTTAGAACCTCCGTTATTTTTTGGAAATATATTAAAAGTTATTTGGATTTGTCATAAAATATGTGAAGCACTTTGAAGATTTAGTTTTCCTAAATCAAGACAATTTGGTGAATACTAGAGTAACAAAAGTTTAGAAACAATTTTTAGTAGTCTTTCTTAAAAAATTAATCTTCAATTGTGTTTTTTTATCTGCTTTAAATCTTTAAAATTTCCCTTAAACATTCACTGTTTCTTTTTTTATAGGTTTAAGTACATACACTGGGGTGCAGAACTTTAGGGTGCCGTATACACGCCACCAACATTTTTCAAAAGTAACGTTATCTTATGGAGAAATATTGGGGTCTTTTTTCATATGCTATTGCGGTTTCTTTTTTATGAAGTTAACTGTAACCGGTAGAAGGAATAAAATCACAGGTTACACCCAAAGGTCTTTTTTCTCGAACTTCCCAAAGTATTTTTAAATATTTATTAAAAGTTCACAAAATTTCAGCTGCACTATTTAAACAACTTTAGAAAATCTATCATAAAAAAAATAAAAGTAGCAACTGAAAAACATCCGCTTTGGCATCTTCTTTCCAATGCATTAAAAAAAATTAAATACGTAAAAGCAGTATTTTAGACCTATAATTGAACAAAATAATCTCCCCCATGCTTCTTTAACTCCTCCCATTGGCGGAGGAATACACTATAAACCCCCTCTTTAACCTGTGATTAAAGGGAGCCATTATGACTTATTATTATGTCTACACGGTCTAAAAATCTTCCCGTCAGCATTATTTTCTTTGTGCTTTTCGTTCTTTTTTCTTTCTTTTTTTTTTACCACCATCACTGCTGTGGTCATCTGTACCATCACAATCCATACTTGTTTCAGCAAATACAACCCTGGAGACAAAATTAGTAAAATTTAATAAAAAGAGTTTGAAAGCCTAAGTTACGGTTTATTCGTAAACCCAATTTTTGCTTATTTTAGTTGCATCTCCGAACAGGTTAGTTGGTGATAATGACATTGTAGAAGTAAAATGCACAGCATCCTGTAAAAATATTACTCAAGATAAAGCAATTAAAGCTAAAACAATTTCCATTTTGGAAATTAAATTAAGATGGAAAGGCAACCACGAATAAGAAGCACAAATATTATTTTCAAATGCAAGGCCAGCTGCATGTAACAAAAAAGAAAACTTTTACTTATTTTCAACGTAGACAAAGAAGGCGCAGAAGGCAGGAAAAATAATTCATAATCTAATACTTTGGCATCCAAAAGATGGGAGGGGGGGGGAAATGAGATTCTTTTACTTTGACTGTTTGTTGCCAGAATTTGTTGAGCCCAGATATCCTAGATAAATAAAAATTTCGCATTCTTCAAGGATTACAAAGCCCCCTCCCCCAAAGAGAGAGAGGGGGGGGAGAGAGAGAAAACGCAATAAGAAAGTTTCCGTAGTTTTTCCCCTCTGGATATTTTTATAAAAGTACTTTTTTTATACATAATTCAGATATCGATGATATTTTGTCTCCACTTTTTTGTAAATATAAAACATTTTTTACTGAGACCAAGCACATCTCTATTTAGATATGAGAAATGAAAGCAGAATCGTGGAGCATTCAAGTTGTAATTGCACTGTATAAATTTTTTTTGTAATTTATATAATATCCAAAAGAATATTCAACAAAAATTACTCTTATTCCTCGTGAAGTTCAGTTTTACTTTTAAAATATTTAATGATGCTAATGAAAATATTTTATTTGACTTCAGTCAAATAAATGTAATTATGAAAGAATTATGAAGTTCAAATTTTACACAGTTCTTTTGTTCTAGGGAATCCTATTCTGCAAAATACACTTGACACTTCAATTTTTAAATAAATAAATGTTTCTATCTTCTGCGATCAAATCTGTCAATTTTATACATCAACCAACTAGCTTTTACCCACGACTTCGTACGCATGGAAAAGTACACAACTAGCCTAAAAACAATTTATTTACAGTGCGTACCTGAAATAAAGCAAAACAGCAAATCAAGTCCGTATATCTTTAAATTCAAGTCAAGTGTATTTTATTTAACGATCGAGATTGAGATAGTTACAGCAATATTATACGCATAATTATTTAAACTTTTAATTAAAATGAAAATCAATTTGTCAACAATTACAATACATTGCACATGCATTCATTTTCAACGTCAATTGAAGCAACGCAAACGCGCGAATTTTCTATGACAGTTGGGATAATGCAATTCAGATTTTTTTAAAAATTAATTTCCTTTATTCTATTTTAATTTAATTCCAAAGTACTTCAGAATAAATCCGAAAAATCGATTAATTTAACAATGTTTAATTTTAAATGCATCAAACACTAAGAAAAGAAACAGAATCGTTTGAAATAATCGGGAGAAACATGTTAAGCCTAACCTCGAGGCGGTGGAGGAATGAAAATATTAAGCGGGAAACTAAGAAAAGTGTCTTTTTCACTATTTCCCTCGCAATTTTTCCGTTTTTTCTCTCCAGAAAAACTTTCCCCCGTGTCTTAATGAAAATATTAAAACAAAAATTAGTCGAATTGGTCCAGCCGTTCTCGAGTTTTGCGCCTAGCAATACATTTGGCGATTCATTTTTATTTATATAGATATTATCTTCTTGGAGGCGGTATATGAAGTGAACTAAAATAGCGTTTTTATAGAAAAGTGATATTCAAATTTCATAAATTATTCAATTTTAATGAATAATTTAACTGTTTGCAGTTAAACAATTTTTATTTAAAATATTGGTGTCTTAAGAACATTTTCTTAAATAAGATTCAAAGGGCAGAAGATCTTTGTAAAATTTTAAAATCCTAATTCCTTCGAACATTTATGTTGTGATGTTACTTATGGCACTTGCCACTGGACAACCCTCTGCTGATACAGCAGCAGATTGAAGCCGAAAGGAGCGTCTCTTGTTTTTGAAGCAGCGCCAACTAGGGCCAAGAGTACGATTTAGCTACACACTCACCGCATTCCCGTGCAAACCCCTTTTTACAGGGGGCACAGTCCCACATCTCACAGATAGTACATAGAACAACCATGCCCGAACCGGGACTCCCAGAACATGAGGAAGACGCGCTACCTCTGTGCCAGAAAGTTGGCGGAGCATTTATTGATTCAAGTTACCTAAAATATAATTGTTGGGTTCATTTCGACCATTTTGTTAGTAAATGCATGCCCCTGATTAAACTTAACAAATGGGCGCTGATTACTGGGATACATATTAAACCATGTTTTCCTTAAATGTAACTGTGTTTTTTTTAAATTAATACAATAAAAGGTCATAGAAATCTTGTCCTCCATTTACTTTTTAGAAAATATATTTGAAAATTCGTGCAGAAACGTTGAAATTTACACTTTTATATATTTAATTTGCATGATAGTTTAGTTATTTTTTAATTTGAACTTCCGTCAATGCCATGGCAACATGCAGATAAAAGCTAAATTTTTCCCATTCACGAGCTCGTGCAGATTAAATTTTATTTTTATTCTGTGCGAAATATATTGTTAAAAATAAATAGCTAAAATATTTCTTTAAAAACTCGCTAAAAATTGAAACTTTATTTGTAGGTTAAAGTATTGCTAAAATGAAAAAGATAATTTTTTCAGCTTTAACTGGATGCAAAAATCAATTTTGTGCTGTAATATTTTCGAAAGTTATAGCGTATCCATTTTTAAATCCTGTTCTCCTTAATGTAATAAATATTTCATAAGAATATTGTCTGTAATATGTATAAATAGCTCTGAATGTTCTTGTATTAGTTGAAGTTTAAACACTATTCATTTTCCAAGTTTCCATTTTAGTTGAGATTACTGAAAATTAAAAAAGATGCATTGCACAAAACAAAGAATGGTATAATGTTTTTAGAACAGTAGTAAAGGTTACATGTCTAATCGAATTTGAAGCTAAATGTATTGTCGTAAATAAGCGATCAAGAACAAGCTAAATAAATTTAAGCAACCATAAATCTGGATTATTAAAAATTAACAAAAACTAAGTGGGTCACTGCTTTCATAAAAACATTTTCTTATATGACAAAGAAATAATGTTTTTTAATGTGTATTAGCATTTGTGTAACAATATATTTTACAACTATTTTTCTTCCAATTTATGGTTACATAGGAGTAATCATAATTTCTATTTTGAAAGAAGCAACATTTCTATCAGATTATTTCAATAAATCTCGTTAGCTATCCCCCCTATTTGAGTCGCATAAAAATAAACAAAAACAGCTGATAAGCTTTCATAAATGCAGAACAGTCTTGATGCTGAATAGCAGAGAGAAAGACTTGAAGTCAGTTTATTCGTTAAGTATAGGTGACCATATTGTTCATATTCTGAAATATTAAAAAGAAACTTTCGAAATTACATTTTTTTTAAAATTTCTAATCTTTATTAGTAAATTTTTTTTCTAATCTTAGATGAATTTTCTGTCTGAAATATTCCAGAACTCGGATACAAAAGACAGAATCCTGACTAAGCAGATGAATGGTGGTGCTTGCAAAATCCAATAATTAATTTTTATAAAAAAAAATAATCACTCGATTAAGGGTTTAAAAATCATAAAAACCAGGAGATATTTGATCTTATATATGCATTTTAGAATTTAATTCATTATTTTTTCTTCCAATTCAAGCACATTATCGTATTAAGTTGCCTATATTCCATATTTAGAAAAGCAGAAGTATCGTTCAAACATTATTTTCAAAATAACTATATTTATCCTTTAAAAAAAATATGGTACAAATGAGTGGGGGCGCTTACTTTACTGTGGATGGTCGCCAAAGCTTATCGCCAAATAGTGTAAACAAAGTGAGCGATAGCTCACCGGCATCGGTTACCCATTCGTTTCTTTCTACTGTTATGATCCGTTAATCTGTTACCTGTGAAGCAGTTCTTTTACATCCACCAGTGCGGTTTTGAGATACCGCTTTGGCATAAAATTCCATTTTGTAATGGAACTTGGAAGTATTATTATACAAGAATATTAATAAAAATGAAATAATAATAAAAGTTTAGATATATGATAATTAGTAAATTAATTATTCGTGTAATTAAGCGTTTTTAAATAAATTATTCCTTACAGCAATCATTTTGTTCATATATGTTATTATTTTTTAACAACATCAATAATTTTCTAACTGTATTTTAAATATTTAGGGTCGTTAGTTTAGGTGCGTTCTGTTCCTTCAGTTCCAATAAATAATTATTCCTTGTATTATTTTCAATCTTTTTTTTTTTGTTGTTGAAAGAAATAATAGTTTCTCTTCTTTTTCAATACAGATTTCAGTACAAAACCTATATTAATTTTGACAAAAGAGCTGAAAATTGTAAAAATTATTATATGAATAAAGATCTGTAAAAATAGCAAAAAAGAAAATGCAAAACTACAGAAAAGTGTTCATGCCTCTTCCAGTTATATTGTTGCGTTTTTAGCGTAGCAGGTTCGGATTGAATGGACTTTATTTGAGGACAGCACAAACAAATTTATTTACAAGTATTTAAGGAGGACTTGATAAAGTAAAACCTCAGATAAACACAATCCTTCAGTAATCAATCACTTACAGCGTAAATGCAAGCCTTACGCACAATAAAAACAGACTGCCAAACAGCTATCGTATAGCACAGCAAACAGTAAATCACAGCGAGCTCAATAATCCAAAGTTAACAGCAAACGCAAATACAGCTCACTAATCCGCTAGTCTAGCGAGATGCTTCTCTTTCGAGAGGGGAAAAACTGCCGAATGGAAACGGAAAAATTACGGAGTACCCGCTCAAAAGAGCTATCTCCGATCTCGGCAGTAGTTCACAGGACCGCTGTTGAGGGTAGACTGACGCTGACTGAAGATCTGCATAGTGAACTTGCATATGGGAGGCGTGGCTATGGTTGAGAGAAGAGATTATTATTGGCTGACCGCAGATACTATTTAAGTGAAACCTTGGATCCAGATTATTGAGCAAGACAATTGAAGAGGGTGAACAGCTTATCTATCGGCGAGCTAACTGCTCTCATTTCCTTGACTGCTTTTTTAATTTGGGGAAAACATTTAAAAAGATTTCTAATTTCGTGGAACCGTTCAAACATTTCAGAAATTTCTGGGGAGGAGTTCACTTGTTCATTATCGGTAGTTTGATTATTTTTGGGCTCCTGGTGTTGTGGAAGATTTATCTTTAGGGAGTTTGCATAGGAAAAATTAGGTTTTGCGAAGTTAGAGTTAAATTGAATATTTCTATTTAGCTGTGTGTTATTGGGTTTGGGGAAATTTGGACATCCACGATACGCTGCTGTGTGTCCATCTAAATTGCAGTTTATGCATTTTGGATTGGGGGTCTTATCTTTAATCGTACAGCTTCTGGTTTGATGTTCGCCAGCGCATTTAATACATCTCGGCCTCACGGAGCAATTTTGAGCGACATGACCGAAATTGTTACAGTTGAAGCACTGGGTGACCTGGTTCCTACCTCTATATGGTTCAACAATAACTTTTAAGTAGTCAACATCTGTAATTTCGTAAATTTGGGAAACTATCTCATTTCGGTTTAATCCAACCATTAGAAAGGGAAGTGGTCTTCGAGATTTGAATTGCGTAAGCCGAATCACTTTACTAACAGAAAATCCTCTATCTTTTAAATCTGCTTCCAATGCTTCACACATATAGTCAAGCGGGAGGCCTTTAAATACGACTTTAACCGGTCTGACATTTCTAGGTTGTATTACATAGAATTCTAAATTGTTTTCTCTGCAGAATTCTTGGATTAATTTATGGTTATCGTTAGTCTCGGGGAAAATTTTAATGAAGCCATTGCTTAAGATATTATTTTTTACACCAAATTTTTCGTGGATGATTTTTAATACTTTATTAAAATCTTTCTCGTATTTTAGCATGATTGGGGGAACTTTATTAATTTTGGGGGTTTCTACATTTGTATTTTCCTGCTCATCCATAACTTGGTCATTTTCTAAGGCATCAAATCTATTTTGTAATTTAACTGGTTCAATTTCCTGAGTAACAGGGTTTGCTTTGGCCGTTTTTCTTTTAGGGGATAATTTGAACTCCTCACCCGGCTCTATCGCGGGAGGCTCTGGGGAATTAAGACAAGAAATTTGTTCAATCTCACCAAGGCAGTCGCCAAGTAAGCGGGTACTCCTATCCATCCTCTGCTGGTTGACCCCTATCAATATTTTCCTGACAATGGCTAATCTCAGACCTCAGCCCAGCTCTCTGGCCTTAATGCAATTACGACACTGGCAACAGTCATCATCCACGGCTGACGAAGCGGGATGGACGCAGCGTTTTTTAGGAATCGCTCCCTTGCTCACCGCAGTCTTTCGTATCAGATCATCATAGGTGTGAGTCAAGCTCGATGCGCTCCCTCGTCTATCATCATTACGACCGCTCTCCTCCATGGTCGAGCTCCGAATCAAAATGAAAATGAATGAAAAAACTGCCGAATGCGGTAGCCCGTTCCTTATATAGCCAGGCGAATGCACCGCGAGGCTTCGGAAATCACCGAGAGAAATCCAGCGGCTGCCAGACTATTCCTTTCGCCAAACCAACCCAGCTGGCGCAAAGCTCTTTGACGCCATCGCCAATCGCTGTCCCCTGCGTGCTTCCAGCGACGTTCGCTCGCTCGTAACAATATCTATGTAATCTTTAGACTTTCTTTGCTCTTTTTGTGTGAGTGTGTGTTCCTTTTCAGAAATTAGGCTGAATTACTCAGATAAACGGAAGGCGGACGACTAAAAATTTCTATAAAATCGGGTAATAATATATATATATATATATATATATATATATATATATATATATATATATAACTATGCCCTTTTATGGGGAAAAAATCTTGTAGAATAATTTTTATAAAAATTATTAATCAATATCATTCTTATTTTCTTTCTATTTCTAAAATTTTTATACCAAAAAAAAAGTATTAAAAATGGCTTTTATACAGAATCGTCTACAAATAATAGTTGGATTAAATCTAATGATAAAAAAAATTTATACCAGAAACTGAAGCCTAGAACATTTATAATTTTTGTTTACTCAAATTCTAAAAAAGTAACATCTTTTTTTCTTTTTTATTATTTATAATTAAAATATTTTTAAAAAATTTTATTGTATGCAATTATTATTAGCAAATACAAACTTTTGTTTAATCAATGGATTTGAGCAATTTTTGCTCCATGGTTCAAAAAAGTTCAGTGAATGTCCAAAAACAAACTTCGTATAGCTAATAATACAAAAATACGGATATTTTCAGGGTTTTTTCATTAAGATTATCGTTTTTACTATCACTTGATCAATAAATGCAAAACCTTCTCTAACAAAAGACTAAATAGATCAGGCTCACGTCTAAGTGGTCAGTTCATATGTAAGTAATTCCGTGGAAGACTGAGATGCGAAGGTAAGCTGGAATAAAGAAAAACAAACCTATAATTTTTAAGTTTTATAGATTTTAAAAAAATCTCTTGAAATTAAAGGAACTTTTTTACAATTTTTGAAGTTTTTGGAGAGATGTAAAGAGATATCTGAATGAAAGAGTTCTTCGAAATAAAATTTGAAACTAACAAACAACAATAATATATTCTTCTAAAAAGTTAAGGAATGTATCGAAACAAAGAAAATAAAAAGGTTATTTACTTTACTTACATCACATTGTTTGGTTAGTTTATTTTCGTTAATGGTTAGCATATTTTTTAAAATTTAACAGAATGAAAAAAAAATTCTCCAAAATTTAAGAGATTTCTATGCGTTTATACCGATAGTTCTTTTAAATATTTTTAACCCTTTTATTTCAAAGTAATTGTTTTCAATAATCTTATATAAGCATTCAATATCAATTTATAAGAAATGCGAAGTATGAGATTGTGTTTGATTGGCTCAATCGATTTACAAGATATTCCAAGTTTAAAATTCTTTCAAGAGAAATTATTCATAAATAGCAAATTAATAATAGTAAAGGATTGAGAATTTTTATAATACATAAAGGAAATTCCTCTAATAAGAGGTAGAAGAAGAATTACAGACACAATTAGAAATTTTTGAAGTAAAGAAAGTTATCTTGACCGTTTTAATTTTTGTAAAACAATAAAATTCAAATAACACAATACAACAAACAAAAGCAATAAAATTCAACAATAATTTTATTGTTCAAATAAATTCTACTCTGTTTCTTTTATTAAAAGAATACAATGGAATTCTCTTAATGGGATCGTGGGTTAATATTAACATTCACTTTATACTATCGAAATCTTCTGATCCCGAAATTAAGTATTAGAATGTACAAAAAAAAAAAAAAAAAAAATTCTATTTAGAGTGATCACAGCATTGCTTAATTTTAACAGTTTTGAAGTAAAGAATAGAACGATCCGTCATTAGTAACAAGAGATTGACGTTCCTGGAACTCTTCTAAGAAAACATGTGCAGGCAGAGTCATTGCTCCGTCCGATGGGGATTCACAGCCGACAAGAGAATGTGAATCCCCATCGGACGGGGGAGGTTGCATGACTTTTCATACCAGTTACAAAATTGCCAATCAACGGTCTTGTTTACAAGGCGGTTGTGTTACTGATAAGAATCGGTTCTAGAAGAGGTTGCAACATTTTAAACGTTATCTTTAAATGTCAGATTTGGCAAAAGTATAATGTTTAATACAATTTGGAATACTTAATGACGTTGTTTAATACAATTTCATGCATTTTGATACTATCTGAACACTTACCACTTTGTTTTCTATAAAACATGAATTGCTTTTCAATGAATTTATCAAAAATATAAGATAAAAATCAATTGATTTCATTTCATATAAATACTGCATTCACTTCGAAAAAATAATCTAGATTTTAGTAAATACAGTACTTTAGATAAATACACCGATTTGCATTAAACGAAAGAATTTTGGTTTCATTAGTTATGGTTTTCTTTCTTCTTGATTCGTTTGTTTAATTCAATAGGTTCTAACACTGAAATATATGTTATTTAATTATAGGCAATTAAAAAAAGTTGTTTCTTAAGTTTGAAGTATAATTAAATGAAGTAAAGGGTATTGAAATTATTTGTAAGGAGGAATTAGTTACAAATCCAATTCTAGAAACGCCGTAAGTAGTAAAAAAAGCTTTCATCTTTGGATGTTAAGTCTCCATGTTATGAGTTTTAAAAAATTCAGCTTCACAGTAGAAGCGCCATTACATATTAAAAATTTTCTGTTTATCATCGTAGATTTAATTTCAATGTTGCTGCATTTTTTTTGAAAAAATCCGTACTTTTGTGAAGACAAATTATTTGTTCATTATAAAATTTTTCATTTTTTATGAGATAGTGCATGTACACTGTACTTAAGAACAGTGCAAAAAGAAACAGCCAAAAAAAAAAAAAAAAAAACACAAGTACATTAATGTTCTGCTAACTAAACATTTGCATTTGTAGATGTTAGCTAAATTCAACTTTAATTTCCTTTTAGACACAATATTAAGTAAACCATAACTCAAATTTACTGCTGAAAAATACAAAATAAAAAAAGAAATGATTTTTACATTACAATATGAATTATATATTCTTCAGAAATTCAGAAAAAATATAATTATTTTCGATTTCAGAAAAATTCAGGGCCGTTTTAAACTTCCCAGGGACTTTCAGGTAATGCAAATCTCAAAGCGCCTTTCTCCCTCCAATTCTTCATCGATTTTAATTTATTTTAATCATTTTTATTCAGCAGTTTTAAGCAGTAAATTTTAAAAACAGTAGTCGCAAGTTCTTTTCTAAAGAGTACATTACAATATTTCCCATATAAAAAATTCTGCTCACTTAAAATGTAAATTTAACTTAAAGCATAATATTAAAAACAAATGTCAACTTCCTATAAAAAAAATTAAAAATATTTTAAAAGGAAGGGGCTTTTTTTTAAAACTGAGAAGATTCACATTTTTTTAGAATTATAAAATAACAATGAGAATACCTTCTAATTGGCAATTAGGATATAGTAATGATAAATAGGTAAAAGCTGCAAAATTAATTTAATTAGTATTTGATTTTGACTAGAAAAAAATTATTACACGGCCCACTGTCATTAAATTAAACAATAAAACTAAATAATTTTCTAAAACTGCAACTAATTTTTTAAAAGCCGAGGGGCTTCTTGGCAATTGCCGACTTTATTCACTTAATAATCATGCACCCTCCCCCTTCAATAGAATTATTTAATTTATCTCTTTCAATTGTTGATATTACAGATCTCATATTGTAGATTTAAATCTCTACACTTAAACTATATTTATTAGAAATGGCTATAATGTGCCCATTGATTCGGGCACATTAAAACCATTTTTTTCTTTCATGAAAACAATGTGCATGCTGCAGACATTTTGCTATAGAAAAGGTCCACAGTGATCCCATAGTTTGCAGAAATGCAGTCGAGATTAAAATAAGATTTCAGGAGCATATGAATTTAGAGCAATATTTAGCTGATTTTATATCTTCGTTAAAAGAAATAAAATCAGACTTCTGTTATTCCTTGCAGGACCAAACTCTTGTTGTAACATTAAAGAAGTTTTTGAAGAGATGTTTTATTTCCTCAAAATTATATGAGTGAACATTCACTTTTATTTATATCATTTAATTTCAACCATAATACATGAAACCTTGGTATAGTCCGTTATAGAAATTTATAATCGTGTTATTAAAATGAAATGAATGCTTTTCTATTAATATATCGTTAAAAAAAAGATTGCATCATAATACTTTTGTAACAGCCATAATTTTTTTTCTCATAATATGTTAAGATTTTGATTATTTGTTAGGAATATTTAACAGAATGTTAATTATATAATCCACACAAAAAATGTAAATTATTTCTTAGAACACATTTATATTTTAGAATTAATGACAAAGTAGCCTCTTAGAAGGAATGTTCAAAATACTCAAGGTTTAAAAATATTCCAACCATAGCTTAGTATTAATTTATTATTAAATTCACATATTACTAATATTAAATATCATTTACAGAAAGAAATACTTCAAATGTTCACCTAATACAAACAGCAGCGATGACAAAAAAAAAAAATATGATTTGAAAATAAGGTAAACAAAATGAAGTAAAACAAAATAAATCTAGTTTGTAGAACATGCAAGAGCAATTATAAGTCCAGTTTATTTAGTTTTTAATGTATTTCTTTTAATAAGGAATAATCTTTTATTTAATGTTGATAGTTCATGAAAAATGTGGTATATCAACAAATTTTAATTTGCATAATATATACTTGAGAAATAGTCTTACACCGTTTTTTATCTTCATTGCGTTTTGCACTGGCCCAATTTTAATCTTTCTATCTATATTTTATGCACATATTTATTTTTCAATTATATCACAGGTAAAATCAGTAATATTTTTTAAAGGAGGCATTAAAAATGCCCAACATTGCTCTATTCTGAAATTAAATCTCAAAAAAATCAAAAAAAAATATTACAAGCTTTCCTAAGATTTAAACCTATTCATCATGCAAAAATATTTCTAATCTTCTTATTCTGATCACAACAATAGGAGAATAAAGAAAAAAGAATATGATATATTCATAACAAGACTAAAGACAAAGTAGATATTCCTAAAGCGTTGTTTCCCCTTTTCTTTTGATCTGATAAAAGTATAGTTGATTTTAACCAATTCATTCATTGCTATGAATCAATCAATATTATAAAAATTTTAAGTCCCGAATTGACCATATTAAGAATTTGCTACTGTACATTAATATATACTGAATGCTAAATAATTAATCCAAAGCTATTTTTTAAAATCTATAATTGTCAAAGGTTAATTTTGTAAGAACGATTTTTTTATTGGGTGTCTGATAATCATGTAATTTAATTAAATCGATACATTTTTAATAAATAATCTATGTATTCTCCAGAGGGAGTTTTTTAATAGAAATAATAGGAGAGAAATAAATGTGAATAACAATATTCACAATCAAATACTGCATTTTGGTATCACATAAACATTAATATATGAAAGTATCTAATAGTTTTTACTCTTCTTTGTTGTTATTATATAAAGAATAATACTACACATTAATCTACATCGCATCAGAGCAGAAGAGAGTGAAAATTGTCCCTTCAGTGATTTTACTAAAACTCTGGTAGGAATTTCACTGCCAAGTGTTGACTTAGGCAAGGGAATATTAGGTATCTTTTAAAAAGATGCGTAGGTGTAAAGAATTGTTATCCCATCGATTATAGAAGGGGAAAGAAAGGAATCAGCAATTTTTTTAAGCGTATGTTAGAAATAAGTATGTACAATTAGGGTCACGAAATAAGTAAACCTTTTAGAAGAGAGTTAGTAACAACAATAGAGTATGTTAAGAACAAAGGTAAAAATAGTCTGGAGAGATTTCAATTATTTTTAGATAAATGCACATGCCTTCGTAATATCGAAAGATATTAAGTTATTTCTCACCTATGAAAATTAGTCTTTCCTATTTTCCAAATCTGATAATAGAAATGCGTGAAAGTTCAATAATAACGTGATAAAGTCCATAGCTTAAACTACTTAATAGAAGAAAATATATAAATGCATGAACAAAAATCATTCCAATAACCATGATAAAGGGCAGCAACAGTTCACTTAGTAATTACAAAGATGATTCTGTAAAAAATTTTGTTATATGCATGCACATGACAATAAACAATAATTTCAACAGTAAACAATTGAACAATTTTCTATACTCTTATGTCATTATATGATTTCTCTCATGCCAATTTCATTGTAATGAACCATATTATATATATATATATATCGAAACACGAGAGAATGCTGATTAGCTGTTTTATAAAGTATGTGTAGAAATAAAAATAAAAAAGTAGGAAACGGTTCAGGAAGTAAGAGAAATTTTTAGAATGTAGTTAATACAGACTCACATAAAATAAATATTAGAAAATTAGAAAGGATTAAAATGAATTTAAATTAGATTAATATATACCATTATATATACATGCATACACTGGCCTATAGAAGTTAAGGTACAATCTGTCTTCTGTGTCTAATTTGGGAATGAATGAACTCAGAAACTAATTTAGAGGAAATGTGCACAAAAGTGTTCTTTAATGAATGCAACTTAGAAACTTTCTCAAGTTCAATACAAACTCGATTTACAAAAAAAGGCGTCATTCGCAGAGGACATCAGTTTCAGAGAGAAAAAGTATGTTACAGTTTTATAAGGGAAAATATGGAAGCATTACCAAAATAGTATTTAATATGGAATACGTTCACCCCTCACTGTAATGCATTGGTGGCATCGACTTTTAATGCTGAACATTAAATTGTCAGACACCAAAAGTTTTAAACTAATTTTTGTTGATTTATAAAATCTGGAACACTAATTGTAATTTATCAGTCAAACTTTTATTTTCTTAAGGCTTCAAAAAGAATAATGCAATATCATTTCCCACTAATGTGTTTGGTAAGAATGATTCTATTAAAAGTTAAAAATATATATTTTAGCGATTAGTTTCTTGATGAAAGGCAAAAAGGAGAGCTTTATGTGCTACACTCAACCATACTCCCAGAGCTACAAATACTAAAACTGGTGTTGCAAGTTTATTTGTAGTTTGGCATCAGGCATAAAAACTGAAAATTTACGTTCGTTAGTAAGAAACAATTTTTAATTGCATGGAGAAGTTCTCAGCTTTCAAAAACAGATGATTTCATGATAGAAATCTAATTTCATTAACAATCTTGGTTAACATTAAAGGATATATCCTTACGGTAGTGTTTCGTGAAAGTTTTAAAGAAGGCTATTCAGATCCCAAATGAAAGGGTTTTGTTGCCAAATAGTCTTCCATCATACAGAATGTTAAATCCTCTGAAGTAAAGTTGTATGGAATGCGTTAAAAGTGTTTGATTTTAAGCTACAGATCATTCACTTCTAAATTCAGATTTCAGCTGAATGGTTTAAATTTCATTACCAGGACCATGGTAAGGAAAATGTATTAATACAGAGATAAAATATTGAAAAAATTTGAAAACATGAGGCCATTCAATAATGTAAAATGAAAAGACTTTGCTTGTTCCTTGTTTTCATCTTTATTTGCTAACTTTCTTTCATAATAACTGCAAGTTTAATAAGCTACTTAGTTTATAAACTTTCTTAACTTAAAAAGCATACATCGTTCTCAAAATGATTTTCAAAAACCTTAAGTATTCTTTCTTCGTTATTTGAAAAACGGAAAAAGAGCATTGCTTTTTCATAAAAGTAAATAGAAGTTCCCTTCCTTGTGGAACTCTTCAGATTATATGTAAGAATTAGAATAAAAATATATAGAATAAACTTGAAAACTGAAAATTTCAAACAAATTTTTAATTCCTAAATTCAATTTTTAAATCATTCAAAACATTAAAAAACTATGAAGTATAATTGTAGAAAGTCATTTCAATAAACTTAAGCAATTATATCTTCCAGACTTTGCAAGCATATAATTTTAAAATATTGTTTGAATTCTTATAAAAAGAAAATTTTAAAATCCTTGAGATAATTTATAATATATTCCAAAATTATGTGTAGTTAACCTTATTAATTATCATGATTTGAATAGAAATAGTAAAAATTTTTGAAATTTGATCTAATATAAATAAGTAATTTACCTTTTCCACCAACTCCAGCCATGTTGTAAATCACACTTTGGCATCAACTTGAATTCTTAATGAAAACTGCAAGAAATATACTTGCGCTTTTTACTCAAATAACATAAAAAATGTAATAACTAAGTATAAGGTCATAAAGTTTTTTACAAAAATTCCTAATATTGATAAAATCAAGCACTTTATATTCCTTTTACAGGAAAAAAATCAGTTTAGGAAAAAATACTTTAACAACCAATTAATGCCCAATTTAATTTAAAGTATCAGTCTAGTAATTTCTTTTTAATTATGTTAAAAACACCAAGATAACTCATGTAAAATCAAATTTAGAGAAAAAAAATATTTTAAATGAAAAATCATCAAAGAACCTGAAGAAAATCACTTTCAAAAACTGTTTTCACAGATTTTTATATATGATTTCTTTAATATCAAAAAATAATTTTCGAATTCCTTGCATTACCTCAAAAATAAATCAAAGAAAAATTACATTATATTTAGCTTAAAATCTGACTAATGGGTGGCGAATGAAAGCTGAATTTTTAAAAAAGAATTTGGGGATATATATTGATTTGTTAAACAAAACAATAAAATGCTTTTAGTTTAGCAATGGATGTGAAATATAACTGTCTTATAAACAAGATGATAGTTACAAATTGGTTAATGTACAGAATTAGGAAAATAAGATGTACTAGGCAATTTATGAAATAAATCTGCATTTTAAAATGATGTAAAAACTCTTTCCTTGTCATAATTCTTCCAGGAAATCTAGAAGAAAAACTATACAAAAACATTAAAATGTTGATTTTTTTTTTCTAATTTTTTAAAATTATATTTTCAAGAGGTATTCTCAATAGTAACATTAGCATGACACAGTATTCTTGCTTTAAGAGCCTTTTTACTGTAGAAATTCCAACATTGTCCCTCGCACAGATCAGAATAAACTCCATTTTTACTTTTTTTCAATAATACAAAAACTGCATATCAGTGAAATTTACATGGTCGGAATAATAATTTCTGTAAAATAGGTTTGCATGATAATTTTCTCAGACATTATTTGTGAAAAACTGCAAAAATATCTAATTTTGATACCAAATTATATGATAATTCTTTGATAATATGTCTTGCAAGAACCATCCAACATCATTTTTTGCAATTTTTAAGAATAATCACAGTTTAAATGAAGCTAAATTAATCGAATTTCAATGAAACAATAGAAATTAAGTAGCAATTGTTTTATTTGAAAATTCATGAATATGTATATACAGTATAGAAAATAAGGTTTTCAAATTTATTTAAATTGTATTGAAGAAAAATAACCTAGACATGCATTTGAAATTTGTTTAAGGAGGTTTTGACAAAAATAGTTGAACATATACTTTTTATATGTCTGATTATCGCCTATATCCCTATTCAGGTAACAATGTAATTAAATTACAATTCACTTCAATCTCAAATCATTCAAAAGAAATGAAATTTATTTTCTTCAATATGGCTTTTTTCCATATACTTTTTTACAATTTAACATTTTAAGAAAAAAATGCATAAACATTTACTCATATTTAAATATAAAACCAAAATTTTAAAAGTATAATTATTTAAATTGGGGGAGGGGGGAAGCCCCTGAATTGAAGTGCAGGATTTAAGGAGAATGCAAATAACACCTTATTCCCATAACATCCAGTCTATTTAAGTAATTAGTTATTACAACCTTTATAAAGAAATCCTTAAGTTTTCTGAATAATTTCATGCTAATTTCAAGGAGTTTAAACATTTAATTATTCATCTTTACTTTAAAAAGTTAACAACTCATAATAAAATGTGGTATTACATACAATGGTTAGAATGCAACAACAAAAAAATAGTTTCCATCAATCAACAAATACACCAACATGAATAACCCACATGGCCAATTATTTTGATTATTCACAGTTCAAATTCAGCACATCAACCAATGTTTTTGTAGAATTGAGTGTTAGTTTCGATAACATGTGTTATTAATCTTTAGTTAAGTGTGAATGCAACAGAGGAGGATATCAAAAGAAATTAATTTAGATAGCATGTTTTGACAAATTTTTAAGTAAAAATGCAGGGAGAGGATAATTTTTATGTAATATTTTTACTTAGTGGATAGTTTTGGAACATAGGATTTAAAAATAAATACTTAGTTTTCAAACTGTTTTACTTATGTAACCATTTTTATATCTTGTTTTCCTTAAATATTTCTTACAAGTATGAAGTAATGAAATACTTTGGAAAATTTTGTATTTACAAGGAAATGAAAATATGCCGCTAACAAGAAAATTAAGCCGATAACTGACTTGTGTCTCATATTCAAGATTTTACTGATGAATTGACTAAACTTGTAGCTGATTCATCAACTTCAAAAGTCATTGTCTCCATTGGCAATAAAATAATGTATAGTAATTGCTTTGACATAAAATAAGTTCGAAAAAAATTTAATATACTGATTTAGAATATATGAAACTATATTAAAGAGTGAGATAGTGGTTGAGCTTTAATATCTTTCTGTCTTTCAACAATTAATTACATGCTTATAAATATTTTAATGGTTGCAGTCATCAGTTAATGTCTTATAAAACAATGCAATCACATTAATTAGTAACAAAAATTAAAAACAGTGATAACATGTGTTTTAAGCCTCAAGTATGCACTCAACCCATTTTTCAACCAAAGGTTAAATGGCACAATAGAAACTTGTCTTAGAAATCAAGACAGCTATCAGTAAAGCAGTTCATACTCAACAACTCACTTTTTCCCATTTTAATTTCTTTGAATTTATAAGCTTTCGTAAAAGGTCTCAAAAATTTTAATCTTTGTGTACAGAATCGTACTGACAGAAAACAGTGCCCAGAGCAATCATCAAAATTGCAAACTTTCCTTCTTCCTAAAAAGTATTATACACACTTTAAGAAACTACAAATTGTTGATCTGAATTTCAACTTCAGTTTATTCCTTAAAACTTGTGCCTATTTTTTAAATTTCATTTTATAAATAATTAATTTTGAATATATTAGACATACCTCCCTTACTACATAAAAAATATATTACTTCATATGTTTTTGTAAAATCAATATAAGAAAATAATAAATTAGGAAAGAAAGAAAGAAATAAATCTCAGATTTCTCAGTGGATCTTAAATTTATGAATTTAAAAAATATACAACCTTTCTTTAAAAATATAATACCTTTTAACATAAGCATTACTTTTAAATGCAACTACAAATTTTCAAAATTCTGAAAGCTTCAAAACAGATCACTTATCCATTTTCATGACTTTATTTGATTGTAGAAATCTTGATATCGCATCTGATATCAACACAGATTTTCAGAAATTGCTCTGTATTTTTTCTAATTTTCACTATAAAGGAGTTGGACATTACAACAGAAAAAAAAAATCATACATCACATTTATCAAGACAAGCATTTTAAAATGTATAAAGAATTTGAGTAAATAAATTTGAGTACATTTATATTCTTTATTATTATTTTCATTTACAGTTTAGTAAATATATTTTCTAAGTGTCAAAATGCTAAAATTAGTGACATTCCTATGCTTTATGACATGTTTATTTTAAACCTAATACTTATGCCTAATTATCTATTTCTTCTCAAAGTTTATTTTTCCAAAAATTTATATGCGACATTATCTTTCAATAAATTATTAAAAAATATATAAATATTATCTATAGAAATTATAAACTGAAAATAGACTAGAATTATTATTTCAGCTGTTTTTTTTTTTTTTTTTTTTTTTTTTTGCTTTTTCAGGTAACTAACAAAAATTTGGTAATAAAGCAAAAGATAATTTTGCTACTATGTTATGAATAACGATACAAAAAATGGCTATAATAAATCAATATCTAAGACATTTCTGATTTAACTTTACTTTTTTTAAATACATAGATATATTCAGTGTGGTACAGAAATTTACCCTTTGTAAATTATATAAATATAAAGAATATTTATATAGAATAATATATAAAATTTATATAGAATAAAACCCTTTGTAAATTATATAAAAACAGTGGTTTACAAATTTACTGAAGGATTTTAAATGGCAAATAAAAATCTCTGCCTCAGAATAATTCATAAAAAATTTAAATTATCATTATAAAAAACAAATAACATCTATCTGCAGTACTATTAGAGAAGTTTACATGAATTTAAATGTATCATGACAAAATATTAATCTTAAGTTAACCTAATTTAGATGATTCAACCAGCTGTCAAGTTACAAATATTTTTCAAAATTAATTGTACAGAGAAATGTCAAATAAATAATAAATGTTATTCGTACAAATTTTACCCGTTATGCACTTTTTTTTTCCTCTAAAAAATTATCAATTTCTCCTTCTACCTTTGTGCAGGCATTCTCTAAAATCAATTCAAAGGATGGAGATGATGATATCCCACTCTAATATTAAAAAAATTAAGTTAAAACTACATTTAACACTGTTTCTTGCTGTAATAGATAGAAATCAGAATGTCCCCCACATAAAATGCAGATCGAGTATAGCATACAATGCTTCCAGAACAAGATTTCCATTGTTAAAAAGTTACAAAAAATTGCCTAAATGATAATTTACCTAATTCTATATTATATTTTGCTTAACATATAGAAGATCTTCTTTTTGAAATAAAAATTAATTGTGCTTATCTCATTTTTTAAAGATTCCAACTTAAAGCCCAGCCAGACTTGTATTTTTACGGAGAGAACACAGAATTAAAAAAATTCACTTTATTTTCTTTCCCTGCTTTGCAAGAAAAGTAGCTTATTTTAAAATTAAGAAATCTGTATCATATAAAAAATTAATTGACAATTAATCATGAATTTTAACTATAAATAAACAAGGTTATTTTATTATTGCAGTAGCTGAAAGTAGTATTTAATAAAAGGAAAGCTAAATTAATTTTTTTTCCTCTCTACAGTTCTATTTAATCAACCAAAAATAAAATCCATTTTTGTTTAACTTTGGAAATAATATAAAGCATGAAATAACACATAATAAAATAAAAGTAAGCATTTTTTTATTTTTATTTATTTATTTGAAAAAGGAACACTTTATTCTTTAGAAGAAATGAGAAATCTTTTATCAGTTATACTTTTTTTCTTTAGTTAGTTTTTTTAATTAGTTAGTTTGGCATTAGTTTTTTAAAAAAACTGTCAAACTTTTTCTTTAAAAATAATGAATCAAAATATTATATATTTAAATATGTTTACAGTAGGAGCTCCAAAGACATGCTAGCAATTGCCTCATTTATGAAGGTGAGCAAGAAATCTGCAAAATTAATTTTTTTTAAAATAAGTATTTTTGATATTTGAATTAATTTATATTTCATTTAAATGCATTTAAAACAAATATGCATTCAAAATGCTGTCAGAAACTTTAGAATTATTTTAAGAAAAGTTTAATTTAACATTGATAACACTAAGTATGATCATCAATCTTAAACAATGTTTTCAAACCCTGGATATTCATACATTTCAGTTGATAACTGTCTAATCATTAAATAGAAACTTACGCATTCACATATACACTGTACAATAAAAATACAATTAAAAATAACTGAAACATTTGAAACGTATATAGTTGCATGATCTTAATTGCATGCCAGAAATTAATATATCTATTATAATTCAGCTCATATTTTTTTTATCTTGCACTTTTTTTTCTCAGAGAAACTTATTAATACAATTCTTGATTGATTAAAGCTAATAATTCAGAATATAATAAAGACTTTCATGAAATATTAGGTAACAAAAATGAAACAGCTTGAAATATTATAATAAAACAGCTTATATTCTTAACTGTAAAAGTATATAGAAAAGACATGCTTTCTCTCCGCATTTTCTAGTTTAAGGTATCCGTGAAATTTAGGGGATAGTGAATTTCAATTAATCAAACACAATGAAATCTAAATTAAGTTTTATAAATTATGAAAATATCTTTAAGTGGATTAAGGTACAAAAACGTTAAGTGGATTAAGGCAAAAAATAGCATTCCTCCTTTATTTTGAAGTTCTCTCTAATGTATTGTGATTGTGTAACCAAGTTTCTTTTCCTACATAAAATACTGATAGTAATATTAGATGCCTCTATATTTTTACCCCTATGTAAATATGAATGTAATTACATTCACCCCAAAGCATCAGGGTTTAATATATTTGTAACAGAATAGAAACTACTCAGATATTACCCGGTTAAATAGCAAATTAAAATTCTGCTTAATCTTTTCAAGTGAATCTTTTAGTAATATCTTGTCTGAAAGAAACCTCCTTATTCTATAGTTTTGCTAAATGTGGATTTTCATATTATTGTACGTTATTTCTTTTATATTGATTTTTTTTATATTAGAAGTCTTGGACACCCAAGTTTCTTTGCATATACAATGAGGTCAGCAAAATATGATATTCATTTAAAACCATTAGTAAGTATAAAAATTAAAAGTTGATTTTATATTAATTATCAATTGTAGGTAATTTCAACAGCATCAAATTTGAAAATATCCTATATATCAAGATAAAATTTACAATATATGACATTATAAAAAGAATTAGTTATTAGAAATTTCTTCTCAGCATAAACAATACAAAAACATTAAAAACTCACTCATTTTAATGTGTCTCGAAAAGAAATTTTTAATAAATAACAGAATGGTTAATAACTATCAGGAATGATCAAAATCAACTTCAAAATTAAAATTTTTTAAATTAATTTGAAGGTAATATGTCACTTTTTAGAATGTTACTTTAAAAATTATTTTTTAGATATAATTTAAGAGATTAATTAACTATAATATTAATCAAATATTGAATAAGTTATAGATTACTGTCAGCAGATTGTTTTAACAAAATGTTTGCTGTTAATTATTATTAAGTAGTGATACAAAATTCATTGTTTTAAGAAGAAGCAGGCATAGAGTTCTATACCAATATTTTTTATTCTTCATTTTAAGCAAGGAGTTTTTTTTTTAAAAAAATTCTTTTCAAAAAACCATTAAAAGACAGCACTGGGAACAAAACAGGAAATAGAAAGCAGCAACAAGAGCCTATGAGAAAGAATTTCAAACTTATAAAACTTTAAGGTTGAAATAGAGAACACATTTTTGGTTTCTACATATGTCAGTCATTATGGGGAAATGACTTTGACTCACTGAAAAACCAGCACAACACAAAAGTTAGTGAAGTCAGAGTTAGCATGATAAGAAAATAATTATTTTAAAATATAAATTAAATTTATTGCATAAATATATATACTTGCACACATATAGGGTGATAATAATTTTTAAAAAACAAACTTCCCCAATATATGTAACTCTACTGTCTTTCCTCACCAATCAAACAGAAAATTCTGATGTTATTTGAAGGTATGTATTCAAGATTGTGATGATTTAAAACAATATAGTACATTTTTTTTCCTGCAGAAATTAATCAGTATATCAAAAAACCATAAATGGCAATGAAAATGAGCATACATAACAAAAACTGGAGGAGTAAAAAAAAGGATTAATCACAATACATGAGAAGAGAATCGGGGAAAAAAACTTTTATTGTAATTACAAGTTTTCAATGAACATGTGATTCCGACAATAACACATTACATGAGGGGGATTGATAACAATAATGAAAGTACAGGGCGAGTAGTAAAATTTTATCCAAGTAAATATGCAGTTTATAAGAATTTTTGAAGAAAAAACTAAGGACCAACATTACCATGGTAGTTCTGATTATGGAATTAAGTTCACTAAAATTCTAAAATTTACTAGAATGATAAAAAGAACTATTCAATTAAAAAAAAATAGAAACACAGAATATGTAGTGACTACAGGCCATTTCCTTTAAAGGTTTTTCTCATGAAAATCTAATACAAGCATTTTCAATCCACAACTGAAATATTTTATTTGCATCACAGTCTGTACTATGAAGATAAATATTACATTGCCATTTTATTAACATTTCAATTTTTTAGCAGAAAAAAAAGTTTAAAACATAAGTAAACAAATCTGAAATTTAAAAAAAAATGTACAATTTTATTAGCTATTTTTATGTAGACAAAGTTTTCTAACTCTTTCAACTGTTTTTTGTTAATAATTTGTTTTGCTAATAAGTTTTTTGCCACTCAGATTTTTTTTTTTAGCAAAGAATTTTTAGAAAAGTCTCTGGTTTGCTCAGCTTGTTCAGCAAATGTAATAGCATTACATTCAATTTCAGAAATTTTCATTTCTAATAAGATATTTCTTTTTCCATAAAAAGATTAACAAATCAGAATCTGTCTTTTCTTTATGTCATTGGCAGCAATTTCTTTAGCTCTTTGTTAATCCAAATATAGGCGATATTTTGAATGGGTTGCTTATACTGATATTCTCACTTCTTTAGTAATGCTTATTTAGTTGATTCCACCAGATTGCTTTACATGATCATAGACTAAACGCTTTAAAATATATGAATATTTGAAATATACACAAATTTTCCACTTCAATATTTTTATTAATGCAGAATCCTTTCTAAATCGATGCTGGTCCATGAGAAAGAATGAAAAAAATTTTCAAAAAAATGAAGTCATCCAATCTTATTTTTTACATTAAAATTCTTGAACTTTTGGAGAATGCCTATCATAAATTATATCAGATATCTGTAAACTACAGGCTCCGTCTAGGTTGCATGGGACGTAATTGTCGCACCGCTCATCATCCGGGTATGATAATAGAGTTAATATATAAATAGAGGCAGCCAGCTATTCGTATGTTTCTTATCGAAACAAGTGTACGCAACATGAGCCAAGTGACTTTTGCTTTTTGTTTGTTTGTTTGTAGTATTAAAACATTTTATTTACCTAAAAACATCTTTAATTTTACATTGCATGTTCGAATACCTTTATCATTATTTCAAACAGATAAAAAAAACTTTTATAAAAACAAATAATGCTTTTTTTAATTATATTTAAAAAAAGGCATTCGTATTTATAATTATTTTTCTTTCTAAAAATTAAATTACAATCTAAGAATTAGGAGAATAAATATTTATTTCTGCATAAAAAAGAAAAAGATATTAATTAAGACTGTTAAATTATTTTGAAATAATTTAGACAGAAAGAGAGAAAAAAGACTAGCCCCCTCCACCCCCAAAAAACATTTATCTAAAAACATTTTTAATTTTACATTACATGTAAAATTAATCTATCATTGTCTCAAACAGATAAAAACTTTTATAAAAACAGATAAAGTAAAAGTGACTTAAGGCTTTCTTTTTTTCCCTCAATATTTTTTAAAAAGGCATTCGTATTTATAAATATTTTTCTTTCTAAAATTAAATTACATTTCAAGAATTAGGAGAGTAAATATTTATTTTTGCATAAAGAAGAAAAAGACATTAATTAAAATGTTAAATTATTTCGAAATAATTTAGAAAGAAAAGGAAAGAACCTAGTCCAGGATCGTACTCGTGAATGCTTCGACTTTGCTCTAGCCACTATACTATTCCAGTACTCGCTCATTTTGATACATTATAAGTAAATAAGCTTTATTAAAATTTTCAAAACTGGCTATTGAGTCTGGATATTTTGAAGAATATCATACAAATTCGCTTCCGAACTCAGCCTCGTGCCTTCCTTCACTGGTATCAGATTTAAATATTCACTTCTGGTTTATAATCTTGCGGGTAAATTTGCTTCTAACTACAGCAGAAAAGAAGTAAATCATTTTTGGAATCGTAAATGTGTTGACTTTTATTAAAAAATAATAAAGAAATGTGAAATATTTACGAAAACGATGATTTTAGGGTAGGTACATACTGCAAGTGCTTAATAAAAGTTGATATTTAGATGAAAGTTTTATCTAAAAAGATAGCATTTCTTTCTTTGATAGTTTTTTATCATTAGAATATTCGCTAGTTTCTTTTTAGATCTTAATTAAAATTTATAAAAATATGCAATTATTACTACGACATTTATTAAATTTTACTATATAACATTCTCAATAAAACGTTTTAGTTTCATTATTTCATTCACAATGAGGATTTAATGTAGTTCACGGTATAATACGATTCGAATATTTATGGTTAAAAAAAAGAAATAACATATTATAAATTATAAGGAAATTTATTTTCATTAAAATAAATACATAATTATTAATCGGTCAATGATGTTTATATATATACTTGTATTGGCAAGAAAAAAAAATCCCGCCAAGCTTGAAGCCAAGCGCGTGCAACACACACGAGATTAAAGCAATTAGCAAAATATAATGCATAGATACCCATTTAAATGAAGCTTAGTGACAAATTTACTAAAATAAATACAATAGCTAAACCAAACTATGAAATATTATTTAGTTATAACCAGGACCCGACTTAGCCTGGCAGGGGCCCGGGGGAAAATCTTTTTTGGCGGCCCCTCTGTGCTTCACTATTTTAGTAATGAAAAACCGAACTTCTTTATTGAAGAAGTAAAAGTAAAAAAAACTTCCTATTCAATTGGGGGTGGGGGGTCTTATGATGTGGGGGCCAAGAGGAAACTGCCACGTATGCTCCTGTCTTAGTCAGGCTCAGGCTCTAACATCAAAATCACTGAGCGATCCAAGTTACGAAATTTTAAACTGACTTAAAATGAATATAAATAGAATATGTTTATAGTGAATAGCAGTGAAATGATACATGACTACCCTTAGAAGATTTTTCTTCGCATACAATTGAATAGCAAAAGTTAATCTTGGTTTAAATAAGCTTTAAAATTTAACAGTTAAAACCGAGAAATAATCTGGCCTTGAAATATAATGGGGAATGCGGTTACAGTGAATACAAATTCTATCCCCAAGTTACGTGATTTCATCTTGTTCTCACCAAAATAGAGTTGTATTCCCTCGATTATTATTTCAACTCTGAGGTAAGGGTCGAAGCTTTTATAAAAGCTATTATCTTCTTCTCTTCGGAATGGTCTCTCGCGTTCGCTCTACAACACATGTGAAAAAAAGGAGCTTCACAGGTATTAATTTATCTCAAGTGGCTTGGAAAAGAGTGAAAAATGATTACAGGTAATTTTGGGAAGTTTACTACAGCCAATTAATTTTACATAATTTGTCACATCCTGCCAGATTTCAAATGCATGTTGGCTCTTTACTGCATTTTCTAACTATCTATAATTAGAATATACGATGTAATTTTTTAAGTTTAGAAGATTCCAAAAAATCCTTTTTCGAACAAGAGAATCTTTAAATGTATAAAACAGAGCCAACAGAATTGACGACAGTTCTCATTCAGTAGAAGATTCACCTTTTCGAAAAGCATTATTAAATATCAAACAAAAATATTGTTATTATAGTCATGTCAGATGATAGTTCAACAATTGTGGCACTTGTTCTAAATAAATTCTGATTTTATTATTATTATTATTATTGTTTGTGTCTCGTTTCGTGGTAGGCGTTCTATAGAGAGAGGTCTGTAATGAAAAGAACGGAATTGTTAATTAAATATTGTTGACAAGAAATTAGTTTGATCATTCAAAAACAGCACTTGTTGAAAATTTATATAAAAAGTGATGCATACAGGCCATTTAGCAGTCTATAAACATTATTCACAGTATTTTACCCAAATGTACCAATACAAAGACACTCAATAATATACTGTTTCTTTAAACCCTGATGGATTTCATGAAATTTTAAATTTACCGCTTGGCCATTCATGCTGATTTGTAAGAATTTCTTTAGATCCGGCTTTGCAACTGCTGCTTGAAATGCTGAAAAGATATCAGAAGATGCGGAGTGCCCCATAAATATAGATGTATCTTGTATGAACTTTTTTTTTATCACCAGAATGCTAAAAACCTCATGTCTAAATCAAGATGCCTTTGCTGATGTATTATATTTAGTCTCAATAAAACAATAAAATGAAATATGACAATTTCTTAAACACATCATACGTAATATTCTGAAAGTATGCAGCTAAACCAAAATGACACAAATAGGCTATTTTCCTTTTGCTGATATAAAATTGTTGTGCAATTGCATTATCATTAAACGTCAAGGAGAATATTTTACTAATATCATTGTTTGATTTAAATTAGAAGTGACCAAGTTAACCACTTTCATAAACCACAGAATTTCTGCAAAGAGAGCACTTTTTGATTTTTCAACAAAATCTGTTATAATCATGATATTAGGTGCTGAAGATAAATTTGAATTGATTGTTTCAGAAACCTTCGGCTTGAAAAAAAATTCTTCAATCCTAGTAGAAGCAACATTCTGTGCATTCTTATATTAGTAATGCTAATATAAGAATTAATAGAAATAAGTAAATAACTTTAAAGACATAAATAATTATAAAAAATTCCCAAAAAAATCTTTTTACAAAAATACATTTATAAATTAGCAGAAATATCATGCTTTGATTTTTTTCAAATAACTTTTTAATTTATCATTAAATATGTGGGAGAATGTGTGTGTGTGTGATATAGTTTAATTTCTTACTTTTATTGTCTTAACTTAGTCCATGTTACTTCATTCTAAAATTCTCTCTTATTCCTGATCCAAATTCTACTTTTTCATTTAATTATTGTCAAGACGCACTTTAAATATTGTCATTTCTTTGTTACAAAAACTACAAGCGTACAGATAAAAAAAATCATAAAAACTGGCGCTTATGCAGTTATTCCAAAAATATTCAAAATACTCTTTCTTCAGTTGACATAAGTAAAAAAAAAAAAAAATCTCTATCAAATCTCATAACAAAACCACTAAAGGAGAAAATTCAGTTATTTTTCTTCTTATATTCTTGTGCGTAAAACTATGCCACCCGAGGAAAAATAAATTGAAGTTCATTCAAAAAGTATCATCCTGCCTCAAATATGGCGAAATTATGCTATATGTATATGTATAAAAACAAACAACAACAAAAAATGCAGTTCGATTCTTTTTGTATGCTTTTAACAAAATTCTAAAGTATATATATATATATATATATATATATATAATATTACTAGACAATTTTTAAAGGCAAGATATGATGGGATTATTCAAATTATTAATTTTAATAAGTTTTATTTGTACTTAATGATAATTAAATATAAATAAAACTACCCTTACAATATTCATAACGACAAACCATAAGGGAAATGTTTCGATAATTCTAGATCAGCGCGCCAAGATCTTAATATACACACAGACTGGTCCCAAATGTATGCATCTTATTTCATCACCTTTTATTAAATTTTGCAGTAGGAACAATTTCAATTGCTAAGTTTCTTTAAATAAGGCAAGCAAACATTTTTTTAAAAAAATGTTTTGATTTCTGCAGTTGATTATAAGTAAAAAAAAAAAAAACCCTAAATTTTCTTAGAGGGAAATGACCAGTTAGTTAAATATTTTCTTAAATACATCTATAAGCTTTAAGTTTCATATTTCTACCTAAAAAGTTTGCATAAATATGATTATTTCCAAATTTAGATTGTCTTGCCACAAGTTTGGATGGTAATATTTATTTCAGAAATACAAATTTATTGAACCTGAAATAATAAATAACATTTAATTGCGACCTTCTTTTACGTCGTCCGGTGAGGAAAGGCAAACGTGCGCATCACGCTCCAAAGGCGCAGACATCTTTTTTCAGATGAAAAAAATGAAGGAAATTTCTGAAACATCTGTCATTAACTTCCAAGTAACTTTGGATCCAGCTTCAGTGATATTAGAATTTTTCCTTTGAAAACCCAATTTATATTACATTTATATTTAAAACCCTTGGGTCTCAGAGGCCTAATGCACATCTTTCCGGGTTAACATGATATAATTCCAGGTTAACATGTAAAAAATAAGCAGTATCTAATGACTTAACATATACATACACACACACACACATTATATATATATATATATATATATATATATATATATATATATGTGTGTGTGTGTGTGTGCGTATATATATATATATATATATATGTGTGTGTGTGTGTGTGT
>JAOUZG010002972.1:581921-593235 GCA_026289955.1 Argiope argentata
ACGTGCCATCTTTGGCGAGTTTTCGTGCCGCTCGCCCGCTTGTAACAATATGAAACACTATTGTATGAAAAAAACAAAGATCCGCCAATCTCAAGAATGATTGACAGATCTTCTAGGATTGTTGGATCAGTGTTTCTCAAGACTCACTGGTTTAAGATAGTAAAAATTTCGGTTTTTCAAAAATTGTAATAACCAAAACTTAATGAATCCATCAAATTTGATCGCAGAATATAGAAGCGTTTATTATTTAAAGTTGAAGAGATTCGTTGAAGAGACAATAATATTTCGAGTATGATTCCTTAGGGCTATAGGATGGTATAAAATGTAGATTTCATAATTTTTTGAAGAATATTTATAGACCGATACAAAATAAATTATTATTGTCACTTCAACTATTTTAAACGTAAAACTAAAAAAAATTTATGATGAATAAGAGAAATATTAGGTTGGGGAAAAAGAAATTCCTTATAATTTTACAGCCATATACCGAAAAAATAATGGATTTCTTTTTCCATTATTTTCAAAAATTCCATATGGAATGAAATCCATTGTTTTTTTAGGAGATGGCTGTAAAATAATAATGGATTTCTTTGTCCCCAATCTAATATTTATTGAACAATTCCTTGAAATATTACATTAATTATGAAAATTATTCTGTAGTGCACATAAGATTTTAGAGCCGAATGATTATTTTCAGTATTCGAATATAAAAAAATTCTTGATTTCAGTAAAAAATGTTTATTATTATTATCATTATTATTTGCAGTTTAATTGTTTCTAATTTACTTTAAAGGTGAAATTTTAAGGGAGTAGACAGAATATTAGAGAGTGATACATAATGCAATGAAAAGAACGGCGTATGGTCTTCATAATATTATGAGTGAAATATAGGACTAAAAAATTTGAAGCTTAAAAATATTTCGCTGAAGAAGCTATTGAGAAATCAAATTACTAAAAATAAAAATTTTAGCGAGCATCGATCAGGGTTACAACTCAAATCTGGAGAGAGAAAAAATCCCAGGGTTTTCCCTGTACGTATATGCAAGATGCCGGAATAATGCGCGAATAGCACAAATGTTCAAGTTTTTATGGAAAATGGTTTTAAAGAGCGGGAAAAACAAGGCAAGGAAGAAACAACTTGACATTATTCGAAATAATAGCATATTATTTTTAAAAAAGGATTATATTTACATACAGAAATTTGTTTTATCTCCTTATTTATCATCTAGAATTTAGCAGGAAAAAAATTATACAATAAGGGGAAGGGAGGTACAGAATCTCTCTCATGAGTATTAATGGTAAGTCGCATAAAATTAAGGAATTCGGATGAAATAAAATACTAAAAAATCTTTGTTATCACGATACAAATTATTTAATGATCACTTAACAAAATAAATGAAAAAAAAAACATTACATAGCAAGATTACTTTTTTATTTATTCATTTTTTGCCAATTCATGAAAGTGGGTATCAATTTCTGCGGATTTTTTTCAGCCATCAGTTTCATGGAGCTAATCCTTAACAAATAAAGTAAGGTATTTTTGTACGGCTTAACGCAATTGTTTTGACAATTCCACTTTCAGTGAACATATTTCCGATATATCATTGAATGCATTAAAGAACTGGTGTAATGTACTAAGTTTTAATGTCCATAAAAATTCAGCTTTATATAATAGATTATTTTTAACAAAAAAAAAATCGAAATTGATTTATTTTCGGACATTACATTTGACGCTTTTCGATTTGATTTACCGAATTTGCTTGTACGGAAGTATTTTGAAACTGCAGAATGAATGAGGGATGAGTGAAACATTTTTTTACAAGTTGATGAAGTTAGGGGGAAAAAACCGCTTGTTTGAAATTTTGAATGCAGTTTTGTATTTCTTTACTTTTGATAATGTATTGCCCCTGTTAGCCACAGAATCCTTATGTTCAATGTGCTAGCGAAGTTACTAGGTCCCTACTTTGGCTGTTGAAAAAACCTTAGGGTGGTTATTATTATTATTATTATTATTTTTAATCTTTACACAACAGACTTTACAGACTCTTTACACAACTGACCGGCGCAGTCGGTTGGAAAAAATTCTTTTCAAAATTGTTAAAATAAGTAACAATATTGATCCCAAAAGGTTATATATATATATATATACCAGATAAAACAATACTTTAGTAAAGATCATAATTCTAACGCAGAAAGTGGTGATCGTTATTGTTATTAGAAGTGCTTGTTTATTTTGTAAGTCATCTTTATTGGCGGCTTGGCAAGGACACACTAAACTACACTTTTATCAAATATACTATATTTTAATAACGTTACACCACTTAATTGACTGCCTCTCATTCTTAGTCATTTACAATTGCTTAAAAAATATATCAGCAATCTTTTTTTCTTGTTTCATTTGGTGATTTTAAGGGCCATAAATAATTACTTCAAACCAATAAAAAATATGCAGAAGATCAGAAACCAATTTCAAAAAATGGTAGTAAAATGAATATTTTACTGTTACTGTATTTTAAAATAATCTGCATTAAATTGAAAAAAAATTAATAAAAAAATTACTAAT
Organism: Argiope argentata; assembly: GCA_026289955.1. Classification (NCBI taxonomy): domain Eukaryota; kingdom Metazoa; phylum Arthropoda; class Arachnida; order Araneae; family Araneidae; genus Argiope; species Argiope argentata. The sequence goes on from JAOUZG010002972.1 coordinate 584,485, forward strand.
TTTTTTAAAATTAATAATTTTTGCAGAAGGGAATTTAATATCATTGAAAAAGCAAATTTTTAGATAGTATTTAAATGGTTCTATGTTTATTTATTAATAGTTTTTAAATTTCCATTGAAATTCCTGCAGAAAAATGGCAAAATTCTGTTTGATTCCAAAATAATTGAATAATGAACTTTTGAACAGTGAAAAGTTACCCTAATTCTTTGTTCTGTCCTAAAAAATAAGTATGCAAAGTTAGGTAAAAATTACATTTAGAAGATGATGGGGAACATACATAAGAAGCTACAATTAATTATCTATATTAAGATAAATATGGCAAAAAAATAACATTAATTGTGTAACCATGTTTCTTTTAATCCATGAAATGTGGATAATGAAATTAGATGACACTATATTTTTGCCTCTATGTGAATATAAATCTATTTAAAATATAATTATAAATTTACCCAAAAGTACCAGGGCTTAATATCTTTGTAACTGAAGAGTAACCGCTCAGGTTATATTGAATTGAAAAGCAAATTAAAATTCTGCTGCTAATTTATAGTAATTTTTCATCAAGGTTTCAATAGAAAGAAACCTTCTCATACTATATTTTTTGCTAAATTGAGCTTTTCATATTATACATTCTTTTATATTATTTTTTTTAAAATCAGATGTCTTGGGCATTCAGTTCCTTTGCATATATTACCAAGTCTGCTCAAAAATGATATTCATTAAAATCCATAAGATAGCATAAAAAGTAAATGTTGATTTTACATTAACTATTAATTGTAGGCAATTTCAACATTATCGACTTTGAAAACATCATATAAATAGTGATAAAATGTATTATAGATAAAATTATAAAAAAGAACAAGTTTTAAATAATTGAATATTTAATTAACTATTGGACAATTATCATGTCCTAAAGAATAAATATGATCAATTTGGTTTTTAAAAAATTACTTTTAGAAGGTAAGGAGACCATACATACCAAACAATTACTTATTCATATTAAGATTATAAAATATTGATACAAAACATGCATTTATAGAATTTACTGCTGCAAGTATTCAATGAATTTCTTCAAACATAATCCATTGAATAAAATTATTCATACATATATTTAATGTTTTAACACCTTGTTAGGCATGGCTATATTTTATCTATAGTCTTTATATCTATTTTTTACAATAAAATACCTATTATATATTTAATTTGTGTATATTATTCATTTTATAACAATATAGCAGTATAATTTAGAGAAAAATCAGACAGAATTAAGAAAAAGCAATTTTAATTATGCTGCTAATAAAATTTTGAATTTATCCCATACTGTTAAAATAACCGCAAATTAGTGGACATTAGTTTTCATACTTGTAAAATAACATCATATGTAGATTTAAATATTAAAAAAGAAAATTAGTTACACAAAAAAAATTAAACATAAAAATATTATTCAAACTTATGGTTTTCACAAGGAATTGCATTCTGAATTCAAATGCATTCTGAGACAATTTCGTATTTTCTATTAAAATATTTTTAACATAAATAAGCACCATAGATAGAAAACTTCCTCAAGCTTTTTGTTTTGGTACTTTAATATGCCTTACTATGAAATATGTTCTTATGAGGGAAAGGAAAGTCAGTTTCAAAGTCAGAGAATAACTTTCTGAAGCTTAAAAAGTTGAAAATAACATGCTCGCATTTGGAGTTCAAAATTTCCATCAGTATTCTAACAAAATGAGTAAACCAACTTGCAAAGAAAAATTCAAGATCCTTTTATTCAATATTTATTACCAATAAATATAGTTTTGATATTTATCCTGTAAGTGCATACTAATATATAAAAAAAACCATTATTGTTTATTTAGTGATAACTTTAACAACATGAATGGTGAATACATTTTGTTGATATAATTTTCTTTGTCTTTGGCCATATTCTAAAATTGTTTTATTTCTGATATTCCTTTATATATTAGTATGAATCATTAATATAAGCCATCATAATTTCAGACGCATATTTCCCACACCTAGGAAAATATACACTTCCCAGGCAAATTTTATATTAAATGATTGTAGTATTCTTTATTTAAAAAATGAAATTATTGCCTTAGGCATGTGATCAGACAAATCAAAATAGTATTTTACAATTAAAGATGGACGGAAGAAAGTTCAATAATACTCACTCCTTAAAATTCCATAAAAAGAGTGCCCATTTTCTCACTTGTGTTTCTTTGCGAAGAAGTGCAGAAAAACTATTCCAATTTGTAAGTAAATAAGTTAATCATACAAATGCTATCACACACACAAAAAAAAGCAAACTATCATTAAATCATCAATGTCAATCTTTTGTAGACAGCAGAAAACAACTTTAATTCTCACTGCATTTTGTACTTTATGATTTGCCACATTTAATATTTGATTAATACCATTTTTCTGCTTTCAGGAAATATTAATTAGGCACCATAAAACTTCCAAAGATAATAAGAAATGAGCAGTGAATGCAGAGAAATTTTACCCATTCTAACTTTGTATGTACTATTAAGACCTTCTCAAACAATTTTTTCCCCCCAAATCAACTGTATCAATTACTCACATAACTAAGATTCAGATTATTTCAAGTTTTCACTTCAAGGGAAACTATGAAAACTTCTATAATGGTTGCATACTAAATTCTTGTACTTCAAATTAAAAAATATCAAACATACCATAAAAAAATATCGACTTGCTTCTTAAAGATGAAATTTCCAGAAATATTTTTTTAAATGTGATAATATTGAGAAACATACTCTTCAAGAAAATCATGCAATAAATATGAAATTAACAGAATAAAAATTGTATAAATAATATTTAATTTTCAATTTAAAAAGCTTAAAAGTAATAAACCCAGATAATCTACAAAGAAAAGGATTATAATCAAAAAATTATGCCACCTTAAGTAGTTTAAAAGATATCAGAAAACTTTCCTACAAATTTCTGGATCAATAAATAAGATTTAAATCATGCAATCAGTTAGCAAAAACAAACTCTAAAAACTTGAATCATTTTCATAATAATAAAACTTAAAAGAAAACAGATTAGCTTTATATGCAAGACTAAGAGCTCCATCCTCCCCCCTCCAATAAAAAGCTTTGCTCTTAATGCAACTCTTAAGAAGGAAGATTCAGAGTATAAGCATTCTCGTTATACAGCTTAAAATATATGCACACAACAACTTCATTTTGACATAATACAGACCAAGATGAAATTATCCCTGTCATCAAAACTTTATAAATAATTTGAAAGAAAAGCAGTTGCACAGACTTTGGAATACGATCATTTCTAGTCAAATTAATGTGATTTTCCATTCGAACGTGGCTGAATCAATCAAATCAGAATGAAATTAACAATTTTTAGATGAGAAATGTTACAATATGATTCGATTGTAACGATTTATTATAATTTCTTAAAAGATAATGGAGCCGAATTTTACAGGAGAAAAATACAACACAACACTGAAATTAGTAGATGTCAGTGGCACTTACTTAATCGGGGAAGAGTTGAACTCATATTCCAGTACCAGGACTTAAACTCTTCAGTGCAATACCTTTTAAACATGTGGAATTAAAAGATAAATTGGTATAAATTCAAACACAAAAACAAGCTTCAGTGCCTATTTTTCACACGTGTTTTTAGAGGTGAAATGTGGATTACATACTCGCTTCAATGGTAAAAATGTCCATTACACAAATGACGCTGCTAAAAAAAAAGGCAAATATCATTAAAATATCAATATAAATCAATGCAGCTTTCAAGTATACTCCAGCATACTGTGAAATAGTTCGAGAATTTAGAAAATTAACGCTAATAACCGGCAATGCAACAAACGTAGCTGGTTTTAAGCGACATAAACAAAACATCAATAATTTGACAGTTAAAACTTACAACCGCTACCACATGATTATAAGAAAAAAATTGTCATGAATATGCACGAACGAATTTGATGCAGTTAAAATATTATTATAGCTCTTTGAAACAAAGCAGCTGGAATTTTTTACAAAGCAGCTGAGAACATAAAATACATTTTTAAAAAATTCAGATTGGAAAACACAATGAAACTGATAAGCGAATCCAAAATCTCATATATACTATTTAAGCAGAAGGACATGCCACTGTTCAAGTCCGTTTATTGTAGCATGGTAATGCTTAGGGATGACGTCTATTTTACGAGTGGTTATTACGCAATCAATGACACAAAATCACAAATATCAGTGATAAATATTTTTCAAAGAAAAGTATAATTCAAATCATTGATACGATCTTACTGGTGATATTTCGATTACACGTCTTCGATCACAATATAAAATAACAATCGATACAAACTGTCCAATGAAAGCTTTCGAACCAAAGTTCGATGATGCATATGTAGGGTGACTAGGGATGACGAATATTTTAGAAACGGCTATTACGTAACCAATATCAAAAAGTCACAAATCTCAGTGACCAATACTTTTCAAAAATGGGTGTGATTCAAATCACTGATACGCTCTTATTGGTTGATATTTCGATTTTAGGTCTCGGATCGCAATAGAAAGTAACAATCGATACGATCTGTCCAATGGACGCTCTCGAAACAGATGTCAATCATGCATTTGAAAAGTCCCTTACCCACTGATGCTCTTTCCAGGAACAGCCCCCCCACTCACACACACACAAATAGTTGGGGCAGGTGGCCGGTGGTGGTACTTTTGATCACACGCAGTGAGCTTCCTATTTCACAAAGAGTCAACTCTCCCCATCGCTGGAAGCTATACGCGGCTTGGCTAATCTTACGAAAATTAGATTTCTTCCGCATTCATCTTCACAGAAAAATACTAATTTGTGTTTTTAAACAAGTTTCTGCCGATATTCAATGCTTCAAACAAAATTAGTAAAGATTTATATCTATTCTTAACTGGATATAAATACTATAATTACTAAATATCTATGTTTGAAGTGATTTAATAAGTTCATAATTAAATTTTCTATGCCTGGTTAGCATGAGAATTTCGTTACTCTGAAGGATTTCTCAGTTTTTAAACTCAGAATTATGGCTTACTAAGCTGTTTTAAAAATTAAAGGACCATTTTAAATTAATTGCCAATGATAAATTTTTCTTCATTGATTTATAAAAATATTTTGAGAAAGATGCACATATATTCATGCGAATTTTAATACTTTTTTTAAAATTTTATAACAGAGAACGTAAAGGCTTGAATCACGTATATATCAATAAATTTGTTTAGATATCATCAATATTATGGTTGGCAATGTGATAAAGGAAAAAAATGCTTCGCTTGTTAAAATTTTGTGGATTTCAGAATTTATCGGGAAATAATTTATAATGTTCACATTTACAAAATTTATTTACACTTTTTGCTTTAAATTGATTTTCTTTAAAATATTTTTAATTGAAAAGAACTTAAATAAATTAACAATTAAAGTAATATTTTTGCTGTTTTTTTTTCTTTCTTCTTCAAGGTGTTTTAAGGTGTTAACTAATTATATAAAAGTGAATTGATATAATTAGACTCAAAAATATAATCTCATAAATATGCAAAAATGCCGATTCAAGAAAATATCAGTAATGTATACTGTCTCGTTCAATCTAAATTTAGATTGAAGATTTTAACCCCTTGACATACAAATCTGCTTTAATTAAATTGTTAGTTTAATAAGATGACGCATACTATCTCAGATAAGTATATTGTTATCTTGATTCTTATAATAATATAATGAGCATTTGAGATGTTGAAGCATTTCTAGGCGATTTTTGCATTTTTAAATGCTTATTTCTGTTCACTTAGTTGCAGGCTTAAAACTGAAAATTCATTAATTCGATGCGCGTGTTAGAACGACATTGTTTGCGAAGGGGTTAAAAAATCAAATGAAAATTTCTGAAAGTAAAGGAAGATAAATTGCTGAATGCAACCAGCCTTTCGATTATCAGCCATGCATACTCTATATTCTATTGTCTACATATTATTTTTAGTGAAATTATATTTTGTATTTTCAGAGAAAGTTTTAATAAAAGAAATGCATAGAAACTGTTTTAAAAAATCCATAAATTTTCTTAATTATGAAATATTGATTATCAAAACTAAAATACCTTCGAATTAACATTCTTATACTTTCAAATAAATTCTGCATTTTTAAGAAATCTCTATTGTAACATTTTTTGTCGTGTTTCATAGAAAACGTTTAAAAAAATCGGTATCGTGTAGCAAGTATATAGATAAATGCGTGTTTGTGTCTTTTAAAAACTACATTCTTTTAGGAATAATAAAATAACATTTTGTGCAAATGGAATAGCATGAAATGTTATATTCTAAACTTACAGCCGATAAAAGTGTATTAAATATGTTTTATTAAGAAAATAAAATCTATAATGTAATGATTTAAAATGAGAAAAGTTCTAGCGCTTTAAAAAACTGTATACCTGGAATATAATTACTGAGCCAAATATCAAATTTGCTGAATAATTTTTATTGATAATTGCATTTTTAAATAAGAGAGAAGGGGGAAAAATTCGCATGAATTTTACTAATATCTTCTCAACGCGAAATTAATAATAATGGACATTGCTACTCTAAAAAAAGGGAAGGTAATCGATTTTGTTGTAATTATTAAAGATTCTAAATTTTTTTATTGTCAATTCTTTATTATAGATAAGACTATTTCATTCTGGGAATTTGTTACTGATTGAGAGCATTTGGAAAAAGTTCAGAAATTTAGGGCAAAAATTGCAAAGTTTTTTCAAATATATATATATATATATATATATATATATATATATATATATATATATATATGAATTGAAAATACTAATTTAAATACGTCGTGCCTTCTGTTCCGGCACTCATATATGTATGTGTAATTCTCAGCTTTCTTATGATTACAAACATTTCCGCATTAAATTATTATCTGCAAGAGAAATTGTTTTGAAGAAAAACTGAAATTAATTTTGAATTTAAATGAACTTCATTTTTGGAGATTTGATGCCTTCTTAAATGATATAGACGAAAATAACATATTTGAAATTTATTTTCTTCAAAACATGTCAATTTTTTCTATAAGAATTAAGATTTAAAATGTGAAGGCATTAGAAAAGTATTATTTAACATCAGCTTACGGGCGGTACTACTGCTGTACCAAGTTTTTTTTTTACTTTACCTTATTGCTGTGCCAGCAACGAGTTTGGATTTCATTTCCCCACTTGAACTTCCCGGCCGACCGTAATTGCCTCATAAAAATCCATGCCCTTTTGTGCTATACCCCTTAGGGTCAGGAGATTTCGTCCAGATGTAGTTATAATCATTGTTGGCGCTGGTGAGTTTTGTGAACCCTGCTTTGGCGGCATTCATTTGTTTGTAGTACTCTATAGAAAATATTCTTTTCCTCCATTCCCTAATTTTCTAACACTATAAGTTGTTAATTTTTAAATTTTATAATTTTATGATAATATACGTTTATATTTTTATTCGAATAATAAATATTTGAATCAAAAATTCCTAGAAATTTCATTTCTGATGGAATGGTGTAGTGAAGATAATTGGCGCCCTAGATAAATTGTTACATCTTTTATATCAATTCGTCACAGGACATAAAAACTAAATTGAATCTCGGATTGGGTTTTTTTCACCTTGTCTTCGTGCCTGCCCCCCCTCAATGACTGGAACTTCGGGAATATATACTTTCCAATCACTAATGTATTATTCTAACACAATATTAAAGAATTGACAACTTACAATTTTTTTGCTTTAAAGTTAAGTGCTTGAACGATATATTCATGCTAAAAATATATTTGGGTTTTGATTTTTAAGCAAACAGTAAGTTTCATAGTTATTTTTCATGATTTATGAAAACAACTTCTTTAATTATCTATAATAAATCATTCATTAAAAATTATAATTCTAATTTTACAATATTGAAAGAGGCTTTTAAAATATATCAAAAATAATAATTAGTAGCTTTTAACGCATTCCAACATCATAAGAAAAAAATTAAAATCTTTATTCCTTCATTTCAATTCACTGAAAAGTTACTAGACATTTAAATTTTTCCAGAAATATTTATACTGAAATAAAATAAGATAAGATAAAGTATGTGGTTAAAAAAGGCAGGAATTCTAGATTTAATTTTAAACATTTCTGAAAGATAATCTAAATAATCTGCTTGCAAAAATACCGCATCATTTGTTAGTAACAGCAGATACTAACAAATGCTGATCATTTACAATGCTAGCTTTATTTATTGAGGATTTTTTGAAGATTTTTTTTATGTTAACAACTTTTCAATATAATTTTATAGCAATGAAATCTTATCTATCAAATTCTAAGTAAACCATATCTAATTTTACTTTGTTTAAAATTAATGTCTTTGATCTGTTGATTATCTACAAATTAGTAAATTTTTATGCAGAAAAAGAAATGTTTGTCATAAATTAGTTATTGATTGTCTAGAAAATAGAGCGCAATTTTCAAAAATATTACACTGTTTTGAGTAATTGAAATTCTCGAAAAAAAAAAGCAATTTAAATTATAAGAATTGACAATAGAATAAATAAACGTTACTAGTAATTTATATTAAAAACTTTTCTAAATATGTTAGAAATAAAAATTATATTCGATTTTATGAGCTCAATATGTTAATATTAATTAATTCAAATCTACAAAATAGCAGACAATCATCTGACATTTTGCAGATACATTTAATTTACAAAATATCAAAGGATTGTTACCTGTGTTT
>JAOUZG010002972.1:603235-626594 GCA_026289955.1 Argiope argentata
ATATTTGTTCCAAATATCTGTTATTTCAATCATATTATTAATTAAAATTATTAATTAATATTAAATTTAAAAAAATATTAATTATTATTAAATTTAAAATTTATTAATAATAATTAATGCTCAATTTACTAATGTATGACAGATGTAGTCAATTTAATTTATTTATTTCAGCTTATCTTTTAAATTCTTTTTCAATACTATTTATTTAATTTATTTATTGGAGTAAAGAATTTTCTGAAAAAGTTGAATTAAAAATAAATGTCATTTCTTTAAAATGTTCGCTTTATTTCTAAATTCTACCAATAGATGGCGCCAAAGAAGTAAATAAACTTTAATGTGACTTATGTGTAGCCGTCCAGAGACAGCTACGACTCACGTCACAGGCAATACAATGATCTTCATAGGATAGCGGATTGTCAAATGCGAATATTGGAAAGTCAAGGTCGCTACAATTGAAAGGAGGAGTGACCAATCATTTTACAGTGAAATTATCGGAAAGTGAGAAATCACTGCTCGGATAGATTTCAGTGATATGCAATTCAGTGTTACGATTATTCCAAAAATAACCAGTCCGGTCACTTTTCAGTCCATTCACAGATTTCTCCTTTTATCTTTATTCCCGTTAAGGAGACGGAACCCTGAGGACACAAGAGGAGAATGCTTTGTATTTCTAGGATTTCCTTTCCTCCCCCTGTAGGGTCGGGGATCACCCGATACCCTTCTTTTCTTTCAGAGCTGTCGGCTCAGGCCGTTTTCAGATAGCATAGTGTCAATACGAGGATTTGAAACAATTTGCAATTTTAGCTTGAAAGGAATCAGCTACTCTTTTTATTTCTCTTACACAACACATTTGCTTATAGCCAACTTAAAGTTTTTACATTAATATCGTGAATAAATTGAAATTTACTGGCTCCTTTAATGTCTTTTTGGCCCATTCATTAAAAAAAATAAGACTATCGTATATTAATTTTTAAGAATTACGAATACATTTTTTTATTATTATTCAATAAATTTTTCAGAGGTCCAAGGAAAAATTGACATTACTGAAATATCAACACAATATTGCGATTTATTTTACTTAAATTTCAGATTGCAGTTTTTGATCATTCTATCTCATTTTTTGCTGTTTTTGATAACGAAGCATTGTCTAGTGTTTATCACGAGGTTTCGTGGTGCATTGACTGGAGGATGATTAATTTTATATTAATAATTTTTTAAGTTGGTTATTTTTTACGCATTAAACGATAAAGAGATTTTATATTCATTTTTGTTAAACATATTTTGAAAAAAAAAGGAAAAAGCTTTTGTGTAAAAATTTCTCATACAAAATGCATAGTTTTATGGATGTGATTTCAAACATCGTTGTAAAGAAAATCACTCCTTTCTTCTATAGAATTAGAAATAATCATTAGATGAATGGATTATTCTAAGCATATCTAATTTTATTTTCATTTTTCGGATTTTTGTATTCTTCAAAAAATATTTAGAAAAAAAAATATATAAACCTATTTTGTTCTAAAATGATTGTTTTAAATATAATTTTAAAGAAAGTATGCAGTAATATATTTATCCATTGCTCTAAAAGGGGATTCTTTTGAAATTAAATATCTCCATTTCCTACATTGTTTAATATTCGCAACATTTACTACTTTTAAATGTCATAAATTTGGTAAGGATATTGTTTGTCCCCTTCTGGACAATAGAGGAAAATTAATTCCGGCCACCTGGGAACAGCGTCACTGTTGCTTATTGTGTCGTATTTCCGCTTCGTGAGAATAGATCATCCTTTTTTTCTATTTCTAAGAAAAATTAAAATTACCTTACAATTTCAAAACGCAACCATTCTGTGTGGGAATTGGAAATCGTTATTCAATTATTATGTATAACACTGCATAAAACATTCTTTAAAAATATATTTATATTTTTTTGATGACGTTCTAGCTGCCATATATTACATGTGTCCGATCTTTTGAATTTTTTTTTTTAAATTTTAAACTTATAAAACCTTTTTTTTATTTCATATAATGGCAAAATTATTTCTCAAAATTATGGTGAAAGATTTATTTCCTAAAACAAAACAAAAAAATGTATATATTTGCATAATTTTTATATGGGGTGAATTTATTTATTATTCTGCTATTAATTTATGCGTTTGTATTTTTAAGAATAACTAAAACTGGTTTGATTTCATAGTATCGAAAAAAAGAGTGTTAAATTTTATAACCATTGATGAATTAAAATCTTAATTATTTACTCTGCCATTATCATATCACATTTCTTCATATTAAAATGTTGCGAATACTAAGTTTGCTTCTCGTAACCTCCAGAAAAATAAGTTTTTTAATTAATAGTCTTATTCTACTACTCTATTCTGCAAGTTTACCGTGGAAGGGCTCGGATTTTTAAAATTTTTCAATGGGCTAATTTCCTAATGCCTTGTCATTAAGTGAATGCATATATTCTTTTGTGTTCATGAAAATAAAGAAGAAAATAATTTGATTTTACAATTAAATAATAACTAAGTAAGACTTATAAGATGTACAAATGCATTAAAATTCAAATTATAACAAATGGTATAGTATAATAAGCGACAAGTTTAATAGTTAATATCATTGCCTAGAATAAAATTTTAAATCAGTTAAAAAATCTCTAGTGTCCATTTAAATGTCATTAAAATACATTTTCCGAATTTTTTATGAACTTTCTTTTTTTGCATAAAATCGCATAGTCTCCTGCGATTTTGTATTTTAACCTCATTTATTTCTTTAACATTAAGTCAGAGAAATTATGTTTTGAGAACAGTTTGAATTGAAATTTACAATAATCACAATCAAGATTAATGAATCAAATATATTCACCAGTGGTTTAAAAAAGAGATTCTTAAAAATTATCAATTTCAAATTTAGTAAATAATAAATTAAAATTTTTCTCATAGCAATGATTTTTTTATTTAAAAAAAACCTATTCAAATCTCCGCATGTGTTAGGTAATTGCCTATTTAAAAGAAATATATTGATCCTCTCTTTCAGATAGTTTTTCCCGGAAATGGAGTCATAAAAGGAAGTAAATTTAGGAGTAAACCCACGAAGAGGGCGAATGAATGACAGACCTCCCAGGCACAAAATATTTGCTAATTTTTAGTAAACCTTTTTCTATGTTTCATATTTAACACGCTTTGAAAAACAAATGGAAAATTGTCTGAATGAAATTTCATTTTAACCCCTAGCTTACGAGCTGCTGTACCAAGATTTTTTTTACCTTTCCTTACGGGTCGGTACAACTATTGTACCAGCAACGAGTTTGGATTTCGTTCCCCTATTTGAATTTCCGGCGAACTGTAATTGCCTCTAAAAATTCCTTTTCCTTTTGTGCTACACCCCTTAGGGTCAAGAGGTTTTGTCCAGCTGTAGTTATAATCACCGTTGGCGTTAGTGAGTTTTGTGAACCCTACTTTGGCGACATTTTTTTATGTAACACTCCTAAGAGCTCAGGAATCAGTTTGCATAACTTCATTTGTTAGTAATACTCGATTAAAAATAGTATTCTCTTCCCCCGTTTCTTAAATAGAATCAAGATAACAATATATATTTAAAATAGTATGTGTCATTTAATTAAACTAACAATTTAAGTAAAAGAAATTTGTATGTCAAGTGGTTAAAATCTTAAGTTTAGATTGAACGAGACTCAGTACAAATTATTATTTTCTTGAAATGACATTTTTGCAAATTTATGAGATTATATTTTTGAGTCTAAGGATATCAGTTCTCTTATATACCCTTAAAACACCTTGAAGAAGAAAATAAAAAGAATCACAAGAAATACAATTTTAATTGTTAATTTATTTAAGTTCTTTTCTATTAAAAATATTTTAAATAAAATCAGTTTAAAGCAAAAAGAGTAAATAAATATTTTAAATGTAAACATAAATTAATTCTCGATAAATTCTGAAATCCACGAAATTTTAACAAACGAAGCATTTCTTTTCTTTATCACATTGCCAACCATAATATTTATGATATCTAAACAAATTTATAGATATATACGTGATGCAAGAAGCCTTTACATTCTCTGTTATTAAATTAAAAAATGTATTTAAATTTGCATGAATTTTTGTGCATCTTTCCGAAAATGTTTTTATAAATCAATGAAGAGAAATTTATCATTGGCAATTAATTTAAAATATTTTTTTTATTTTTAAAACAGCTTTAAAATAAGCCAGAATTCAATCTTTAAAAACTGGAAAATCCTTCAGAGCAGCAGAATTTTCATGCTACACAGAAACAGAAAATCTAATTATGCTTATATCAAGTCGTTTCAATCGTGGAAACTTAGTAATTATGGTGTTTATATGCAGTTAAGAATGGATATATATCCATATGAAGTTTGGTTGAAGTATTGAATATCGGCACAAACTTGTTTTTAAACACAAATTAAAATTTTTCTGTAAGATAAATACGGAGGAAATCTAGTCTTCGTACAATGAGACAAGCTGCATATAGCCTCCAGCGATGAGGAGAGTTGACTTTTTGTGAGTGAAATTGGAATCTCTCTGTGTGTGATCAAAGGTCCCGTCGCCTGCTACAACTATTTGGGGGAGGCCTGTTCTTGAAAGAGCATCAGTGGGTAAGGGATTTTCCCAATGCATGACTGAAACCTGCTTCGAGAGCGTCAATTGGACAGATCGTATCGATTGTTTCTTTCTATCGTGATCCAAGACCTAAAATCGAAATATCAACCAATAAGAACGTGTCTGTGATTTGAATCACGCCCATTTTTGAATAGTATTGGTCACTGAGATTTGTCACTTTTTGATATTGGTTACGTAATAACCGTTTCTAAAATATTCGTCTTCCCTAGTCCCTTACCCACTTATGAAACTAAACCGGGAAAAATGTTGAGCTACAACTCAACATTTAAAAGACAACACTTATCCTTGGTACTCCTCTTACTCAAACGTACCTACCTGTGAAAAGTAAGGTATATGATGGATTCACTTACTCCATAGTACCCTATAGGGATAAATATTTCGATTGAGATGCTAGTACTGCTATTGAACAGATTCTCTCATTCACTAAGAGACACTTGTTTGATTGTTATGAAATCCGGTCAACTGTGGGGTGACTGTATGACTCTCTTTCTTTGTAATTGCTCCAAAAGGGGAATTCTCCCCCTTAATGGGACCATTTTGATTTGAGTGGAGTCCAGATAATGAGCCACACGTACGCTTTTCATCCCTCTAAAGAAATAAATCGTTTCTTAAAAGAGGAAGCTTGTCAAAACCTTCAAATGTAAACCTGAAGAAGCAACGAGGGTGAATCATTAACGACCATTCCCACGGTCAACTACGGACCATTTGTGATATTTCTGAATAATTATTGGGTGACCGGCATCTCAAATGAACCAATGCGAAAATGAGCGGCGGAGCTTAGCAGAAAATAAAATGCAAGAAGATGCGAGAGAAGCTTCGTGGAATTGAGTTTCTAACTTAATTTTCAGTCTATGATTATCGGTGGATCCCTTGAGCTTTTCTTACAGTAGCCAGATGGTCTAACAGCCTGTTAACTTTTCTTGTGAGGCTGTTTCTCCAAAATTAATCAAGGAACTATTCATATATATCTGCCAACTGAGATGTAAATATTATCAATCATATTAACCTAGCTGAGAACGAGGTGTGTTTGTTGTATATAAGGCTGTAAATAAATGTTTTGTTTTTAAACGCTACCCTCTTATTTGATTGGACAGGATCAAGCCATTACAGCTTTATATTAATTGGTGACAGTGGCAAAGGATCGAAATTTGCGCAGTTATCTATCATTAGATAACTGGACTTGCGTTTAAGATTCAGAAGATTCCTAATCTGAGAAAAACTGTTACAACATCTAGGTTGGAAAAAGTTTTTTTTAAAAAAAGTTGCGCAGTAACAAGCCGAGTGGACAACAAGAGTCGAGTGGAGTCAACGTTAGAAAGAATTCCCCAGCTACAAGAGTGACGAGTGGACTCAACGTTAGAAAGAGTTTCCCAGCTACAAGAGCGATGAGTGGACGCAACGCTATAGAGAAAGCATTCACTACCTGAGAATGTCTTCTGATTTGGTTTTCCCTCTACCTCCAACCTGGTATCAACGAACCAACGACAGGAAAAAGTAAGAAAAGCGGGTGGGGGCTAGTTTTCTGAAAATCGGTGAGTGCTTCATAACTTTCCTTTTCACTAGAGGCAGAAATTTGATGTATCCATATGCTAAGTTGCATTAAGAATAAATGTTACTTGTAGTTTAAACTAGTAGAGGTAGTAAAATTAGCAAAAGAAAAATTTTCTTGTATAAATTATGTCAAATTGTTCTCGTTAATTGCGAGAACGGAAGTTAAATTTTTGTTGTGATAAGAAATATCTGTTGATTACTGAGATAAAATTGAAATTTCAGTGTAGCATTTTAGAATTGGTAGCTAAAGCAATTCAGTAGACAATTTTTTTGTATTAGTTGGTACTAATTGTAAAAGATTTAAAAGGATGTTTGTGTATGAGCTCTACTAAGAAGATAGAATAAAAGTTTTCTTGTAAATGCTGAGCGTAAACACAGGTTTTAGAGGCTAAACCAAATGCATTTCATGAATGATAGCTTTGAATTTTATTAAGAATGTACAAGTTCAAAATATTGTGTAACAGTTTTGGCAGTAGTAAGTTAAATGGAAATCTGCATATTTCAATAAATTATTTAACGTTGTTGTAATATTTAGTAGTATCTCTGTATATTTTGTGTGTATTGTGGTTACGGAAGGAGTTCCTTGGTTTTGTAATCAATGGGGTCAATACATGTGACGTAAATAGCATATGTCTTGTGACTTCTGCACATGGCATTTAAATCTTCATCCTCAACACTTTCCGCGATGATTCTGTCATTAACGCCCTCTACCAAGTATGAAGCGATTTTTTTTTGTTTACATTTCTAGTTATAATTTTCAGTGGTTTTCTTTCCTCTTGTTAATGTTAAAAAATGAAATACTGATGGGCTGCTGGGTGCTTTAAAGTGAAACACAAGTTATTGCCATGATAAAAATGCATTTTTAAAGTTTCCTTTCAACAATCCTGACATCGGTTGTTAGCTTTGGAATAGAAGGTTGTTGTTTTCGAAGTTGGTGATATGCGCCGTTTATTTTGAAGAATTCATTTAGTGTGTTTCCATTTACAAAATACAGAAAATTGAAGCCCAAAATTGTTAAAGTAATTTAAAAAAAAAAAAAAAACCTCTCAGAAGAAAACAAATTGGTACCTGATTTGCTGTCAAAAACAAATGGGGGCAATTAAACAAAATCGTCAGTGCATTTATAATTTTCTTTATTGGCATTTGAGAAAATTTTCTGATAATTTTGAATATGCTTAGAAGATTTTGAAATGTTTACATAAATATTACATTACTTTTCTCCCACAAAATCTTATTTAAATTTAATTGATATAAGTAAACAAACTTTTGTCGTAAAAAATATATATCTCAATTTAAAATTGACTGCGGCTGTAATGCTAACTTGGGTGGAAGACCATAAATTGATATCAAATAATACTTTGCATATTAGCCCCCTTTGGCGACCAGCTGGTTCGCCAGTGTTAATGCCGGCTAAAATGTTCGATTAATTTTTTTATATATAATTTGGTCTCATAATAAGTTTTTCAGTAAAATATTTTTAAGCTTCAAATTTCGATAGTCATCTAATTCACTTATACTATTGTGTAGGCCATAAGCAGTCCTGATCTTTGAACTCCGCATCTCTCTCCGCATCTCTTTTAAATAATTAATATCGCGCTCAGATTATCGATTGGTGCTTTAATTTTTTTTTTAGTTTTAACTATCGCACTTTTGTAATATATTTTTATTTTGCCTTTTTATTTATTTTAAATCTTTCAATGAATTAGTAATTTTGATATTACAAACTATTATAAAAAATTTTCTTGCATTTATTGACTAAAAACTTATCACATTTCTTATTTATTTCATTTCATATAATCACTTGCACAAAATTACATTTTTCTAGGTTTTATTTGCGGTAGCAATTAACTCATTTTTTAAAATCAAAACTTCTGAAAATGTGATGGCAACATATTATTAAAAGCTGATTTTTTTTGGATACTAGTGAAGATAAAATTTTATTTTTATTCAATGCGAAATATATTGCTGAAAAATACGAATAAATTAAATGTTTAAAAATTCATTAAAAATAGAATTTTAATTTATAGGTCCAAACATCAGTATCATTAAAAAGCTAATTCTTTTAGCTTTAACTTGATGCAAAAGTCAATTTTGTGCTGTAATATTTTCGGAAGTTATAGTGAAAAAACGTCACAATGTTACTTATTTTTTTATTAATTAAACTTTTAATTAAAAATTCAAAATATGCCTCCGAGTTGCACATTCTTGGCTCCCAAGGTATGCAAGTACCAAATTTGGTAGCTGTAGGTTGAACTGTCTGGCCTGTAGAGCGCCAACACACACACACACACACACACACACACACACACACACACACACACACACACACACACACACATTGAGCTTTATTATAAGTAAAGATAAAGATAAAGATAAAGAAGATAAAGATTATTTTATTTTTTGGCGTTATAATAAAATGCATTTTGAGGTTTTACTTTTTTAGTATAAACATTTAAGCTTTCTTTATCTTGTATCAAATCATATTACTTTGCTATTGCTATGTAATCACATATAATAACTGAAGACAAAAATGGATGGCTTCAGAGATCATTATTACTAGTTTTCTAAATACATTTGTTTGTTTGTAAAGGATTCAAGTCAAATTTATGTCAAGCAACTATTGCTATAGTTAAAATGAAATGTCATTAGTTTCTTTATTTAAACTGAAATTGATTGTTATCAGAATATCATGCTATACGACTGTGCATTTCAGTGATTTCTGTTTTAGAAAATATAAGTCTTTTCGTTGAAAATCAGCTTCTGTAGCAATATTTGTTATATATTTTTTATTTCCTACTTCCTTGCTACATAGATATTTCGTGTTTTTTCTATTTCTTTAACCTATTGATTTTTATTCATAAAATTCCACAAAAGGATATTCTTTTAACTCCTCTTTATATTCTATTTAACTTCTATTTGCATATATTATGATCTTATTCTTGTTTATTAAATTTAATGTATTGTATGTTTTATTTTATATTTGTTCAGTGTAATTTTTATCAATGTAACTTTCAAATTTTAAAATACATTTCAGAAATGTTCTGCTTTAAAAGTATATTGCTCAACATTATGTTTTTATTGATAATAAAAAAAAAGTTGTTCAGTATGTAGAAGGTTTCTGTTGAATAAAATTGATTTCATCAATTACTTTGACATTCTTGCCATACTATTATATTCTTTGTATCAAGAAAAAGAACTGTTGGTAAAAAGTTTTTGAATGTTTTTTTAAATAGGTAAGAATACTGAAACATCCATTTAAACATATTTTTTCAAATTATTATAATATTCATTTTATCTTTTTTTTGTTATGTGTTGATAAAAATTATGAAGGCATAATTTTACTTGTTTGTTATTTAATGATTTGTATAAATTGAAATGAAATGACTGTTTCATAGGTTACATAGATTTAAAAAATGGTATCTATACCTTTTATATTTCCTTATTTGAAATTGTGAACAGAATTTATTCAATATATAAAAATTTGAGTTTCATGTGTTTTTTTTATCAAACTGAAAACATCAAAGTATCAATACTAATAAAAATCATTACTTAGGAAAAAATGTAATAATTTTATTGGTAAGCTTCAAAATCTTAACTTATCCAAGAGTAATAATTATTTTTAAAAATTATATTCATAAAATTCAACATGCAGAGAAGGATATGATATTTTTTCTCTTGTGATTTAATGTTTAAATTTAAAAAAAAAAGAAACTATGTAATTTTTCAAAACCACCACCATAGTCATTTGTCAAAATGTATTGTATCCATTTGTCAAAATTGGACAAAAAAAGGGATATGAGAAAGTAAAGAATAAAAGGGTAGCAAACAAAATAAAAAGCAATATTAATTGATTAGACAAAAACAATAATTGCATTGAAAATACTAATTGAAATTTTAATATGAGAAATAAAATTACATTACTACAAAAGTTGGGTCAAAATAATTCAAAATATTAAATTTTAAAAAAATATCAAAGGTTTTTAATTATTATTTGGCTAGTGTAACATTTAACTGCAATGTTTTCACCAACGTTATCGGCAGACATCCCGAGATGCACAGAATGGTTGAAAACTGAACTGAATCGGTTTGTTTGTCACATGACACGTGACCCATGAATTGACCCCATTGAGATTTTTTTGATTAGTTTATAAAATTATTAAGAGAGATGATTTGTAAGTAAGAATAAATAGAGAAATGGCTTTCTTAAACAGAGCCTTAAGAATAGATTTATTATCCCTGGCGGAATAATTAGGAATCGAGAATGACCCCTCAAATAAAGTATTGGAGCTTATTAGGAAAGTTAAAGAGTTCCTAGATATCGACCTTGACTTTGTAAAAGATAGGTATAAGGTTGTAAGTGAAGAGTGGAAAAGCGTACAGGCCGAATCAAAGGCAGAACGCGAACGGAAATTTGAGTTAGAGCGGTTAAGAATATCTAGTTCTTCGGAAACTAATAGCGTGCATTCAAGTCGAAATGAAAATTCTAGATCGAGAAGAGATATTAAGCACTTAATACCTAAATTTGATAGTAATCAAACAAATATATCTATTTATTTTACGTTATTGGAGAAACAATTTAAAACCGCCGAGATTGACGAGGTAGAATGGGTCTCTCAATTATCATCACTATACCATTAGATTTCGCCCAAATTACTGTGAAAGAACCAGATGATAAGGCGCAGGATTACGAATATATTAAAAATTGTTGGAACGATTTAAAATAAAATCTGAGAATATAGGCAGCGTTTCGTGAGCCCTCAGAAAAAACCGAACGCATTGTGTAAGGAGTTTATTTTTTTATCTTGAACATTTCTTAACTGGTTGGTTTTCGGGGACAGGCGTCAGCGATTTCATAGGGCTAAAGAAATTACTAATTACCGACCAGATAAGAAGACGGTTCCCGAGCCAGACAAAATGCATTTTTTCGTGGACGTTTTCTAGACGTATGGTCAGATTTCGTGGATCCTTTTGTTCTAGCAGAAAAATTAGACCATTACGAATCGGTACGGACAAAATCCAACTTTGTGAAATTCCCCGAAAAAAAGAAATTTTGAGAGAAACTGGCCAATTTCGCCTAAAAAGGATGAAAAGTATAAAACCGCAGAAAGAGAGGTAAAAGTTAAACCCTCTGAGAATCAATCATGGAGGAATTCAGCCCATGTGGATTCATCACTCGACCAAGGAATTTACTTCCTTAGTAATGCAACAGCCGATTTACTTATAAAACGAAGTTTCACCTCCTCATTGCTGTTCTTACTCATTCGCAGAGAAAGGGGATTGAAAGCGCAACGAGGTTTACGAGCGCTACAGGAGAGGGGAAAGTCATAGAACCTGAGATGGACTTGGGGAAAGACTCCTTTTCTCTTATAACTTTAAGAAAGGTAGCTGTGGACTTATCCACTCCATTCCAGATAAGCCAGGCAGAGTTTCTGAATATCCAAACGGTCTGCGAGACAGTGAAAGAGTGTATGGAGAACATCGGAAAGGGGCATGATAGTTTTAAAAAGGAAACAGAACAATTTTTCAGGGTAACGAAAGATCATTAAGGGAATCCAAAGTCTCAATTAATTATACCGAAAAAATTCAGACCGGTGATATTAGAGATGTGTCATGAATCGACGTCGTCACATTTATGAGTAGTTAAAACAAAAGATAAGGCAATAAAATATTATTTTTAGCCAAAATTCGTGAATGAAATCGAAGAATACGTACGTTCGTGTGACCCTTGTCAGCGAGTCGGTAAATCGAGGGATAAAACAAAGGCCCCCTCAAATTAGTTCCCATTATATCGGAAATTTTTAGTACATCAAACATCAATTGCTTAAGGCCGTTACCCATTAGCGAGAATAAAAATCGATATTTGTTAATGGCGATGTTCATGTCTTTGAAACCACCTGAAGCACAAGACATTATATCAGTGACCGTGATAAATGCTATGTTAAATGTCTTTAGTAGGATGGGTTTCCCCGTGTGATACAGTGTGATTGTAGTACCTCGTTCACTAGCTATTTGATTACGAAATTTTTTGATAAATTAGGAATAAAAGTCCCTCATTCATCCATGCGGCATCCCCAAAGAAATCTGGTTGAACGTTTCTACAAGACCATTAAACGATTCCTGAATGTACTATGCTTAGAGTCCGGAAAAGATTGAGAGAAAAATCTTTCAGTAACCCTGTTAGCTTTGAGAAATGTTACCCACGAGAGCACATGATTTAACCCCCGCTGAGTTGGTTCATGGTAAAAATCTAAGGACTCCGGAAGTGCTGTTATACCAAAATTGGGTAACACTGAACGAAAATGAAACGGCGGTAGCCAAATACATGTACTATTTAATAGCGCGCATGAGATATTGTCAGGATGCAGCAGTAGCCAGGATATTAGAGAAGCGAGCTAAGAGGAAACTGTGGTACAACAAAAAATGCTTTTCGTTGCCAATATAAATCTGGTGATCAGGTGCTGGTTCATGTATCATCTATGCCAAATAAACTATAAGTACAGTGGATAGTTCCGGGTGAAATTCAATCTCAGTTGTTGGAAACAAACTATATAGTGAAAATGGCAAGAAGAGAGGTCAAGACCTAAATTTTTCATGCTAATCAGTTGAAGCCTTACCATAAAAGACTGGCAGATGTAAATCTAATTTTCCAAGAGGGAAAAGGGAATATAGAGAAGGAAAATGATTGAGAAATCACATACCCGATGGGAGACGTAAGCGTGTACGATTTCGAGGCGATTTCAAGAAATAATAATTTATAAGAGAGATTAACAACGAAGCAGATTAATGAACTCGAAGCCTAAAACGATTTTCACCAATGAACCGGAGAAAACACATCTAGTAGAGCAGGATATAGAATTGATCAGTAATCAGCCTGTTAGGTCCAAGCCCTATCGCACTTCGCAACATCAGGCGGAGATTTTAAAATCGGAAATAAAACAAACGTTAGATCTGAAAATAATTGAAATGGACAATCAGACTACACGTCACCAATGTTGATAGTAGAGACACCGGGGAAAACTCCAAGACCTCCCATTGATAACCGCATATTAAACAGCTTGATTAAAACTGAGTACTTCCTCTTGAAAAATTTAGAAGAGAGAGTTGAAAGAGTGGTCACCGCGAAATTTATTGCGGTACTAGATCTAGCGAAGGGCTACTGGCAAATTCCCATGACAAAGAATGCAAGTCGGTTAGCAGCGTTCATAACTAATTTCGGAACGTATCTCCCTCTAAGAATGTTATTAGGACTGGTGAATGCGCCATATTTTTTTAGTAAAATATATTAGGAAATATTAGGGAATTGTAAAGAATACGCAGTTCCTTATTTAGACGATATTGAGATCTACTCAGAAAAGTGGGAAGATCATTTGAAGCAACTTGATAAGGTCCTTAAAAGAATAGGAGCGACAAACTTAACGGTGAAACCATCAAAATGTCAGTTCGCGCAAAGTCGGACGAAATATTTAGGACACATGGAGGGGGAGGGAGTTCGAACGCCATCTGAAGCAAAAACACAAGCAGTCATGGATTTTCCTATCCGGGACAAAAACTCAGATATGAGCTTTCATTGGACTAGTGGGGTATTATCCGCACTAAATAAACAATTTTTCTCTTATCGTCGCGCCTTTAACAAATGCATTAAAAGGTAGAATGACAAAAGAGCAGATTAGATGGACGCCCGAATACGAACAAGCATTCCTGAAATTAAAAAATTTTCTAACGGAAACGCTCGTTTTGCATGCCTCTGATGATTCGAAATGATTTATAATCCAAAACAACGCGTCGATTGGGAGTTGTAATGTCCCAATTAATTTCCGAAGGCAAGGAACATCCTATTTTATATCCGAGTAGAAAATTTTCAGAAGGAGAAAAGAAATTCAGTAATACTGAAAAAGAGTGTGCTAGTATAGCGTACGCCATAAAGAAACTTAAATTTTACTTAGATGGCCAGCAATTCAAAATTGTTACAGACCACAATCCATTAGTTTGGTTAAAAACCACTGCAGGTAACAACCCTTCGAGTTTCCAGACACTATTTTATTAGTGTTTTGTGGCTTAAATCATCAGACGTAATACTGAATTCATCATCTTTATTGGATACTTATTAGCTAACATATGTGTTTTAAGTAGTTTTTCAAAAAAAAAAAAAGAAGTCAGTATTTAAATGACTTATGACAAAGTATATCTGTAACAGACTCGTTATAACAAATTAAGTTTATTCAAAAATTTTAACTCAATAATTATCAGAATAATTAACTTGATAATGTGCAATTACAAGGATTATTAATTTAAGACAATTGAAATAATAAGCTAGAAACTTTTAAAGTTCACTTAATAATCAATTAAAGGTTCTTCAAAATCCAGTGTTTGGAGTTTAACTACATTTTTAGGGATATATGCACTTTGATTCTTACAAATCTGATTAAGAATGAAATAATATTAACAGTAATAATAATAACATTATTAAGAATGAATAAAAATGGGATACCTCATCGAATTTTAAAATTTGTTAATATCTAAATGCTTTATTTGTGAATTTTAAGAATCCAGAATTATACAAAGAAATAGTGCACAACTTGCAATTAATCGGCATTACTAAAAAAAAAAAAATAAGATTTATTTTAACTTATGAAGCTTCACTCTTCCAATACCGATATATATTTTGAATGCGAAATCTATTTATACATATATCAGTGTACACCATTTTTTTAAGACTGAGGATTTGAACTAATCTAAAACAAAAATCTTTCTTTCATTTCCATCATCCCTCACCCAGAAAATAATGATAATGGTTGAAACTGTGTGAAAATTAAATATATTGCAATTGTTTTAGTTTAATTATCATCAAAAATGCAGGTTTAGAATTTCAAAATAAAATAAGATAATTTTTTGGTATTTCAAACAAAATAAGATATTATTTTTGATATATTAATCTTAAAATTTTCAGCTTAAAGAATATATACTGTTTTTTTATAGAATTAACAAAAAATAATGTTTATATTTGTTGCATACTCGAGTTCTTCATTATGATTTGTTCATCAGCATTCTTAGTTCAACATTATTAAAACCAGTAGTGTTTTTGTTTTAGAGAACAATTATTTAGATATTATTTTTTTAAAATTTCAACAACAGTGGACTCTTAAATTTGAAATAATGTTACAAAATAATTTTTTTTATCTTAACTTATTTTGATTTAATAACATTTTTCACCATTAATTTAAAACTATCTCAGATTTCTATGCCTGATCATTTTCTTTGAACCATAAATGTTTTATAAACATTTTTGTAAAAGCAATTTGTTCATCTTTCAGCTAAGTCAGCACATTTTATCTAACTGGAAATGATGTTCATATATTATAACATTAAGCCGCATATTTTTGAAATACTTTTTATAAAAACGTGTAAATTAAGCCTTTTAAGAAATCGTCGCTAATACATGTATTTCGGGCATGAGAAGCTAAATGAGATTAGGAATTTTAATTATGAAAATTAAGCAATGGCAATCAAAAATAAGAGGAAGCAAAGTATAAATAAAATACTATTAGCAAGTATTTTTACAACTAAGAAACTAGTTTCTTTGGTAATTTATAGTTTTGTTTGTGGTCATACTCTTGATCCCAGTTTGATCTACTTCAAAAAAGAGACGCTCTTTTCGGCTTTAAATCACTGATGCATCAGCGAGCTTGTCCATGGCAAGTACCATTAGAAACAACAATAGTATAGCAATTAAGAAAAGAAAAGGATTCCATTATTTATAACTAATGCTTGTTGTATATCACTACTTTAATACCTTATTCTTCAATTATCCATCGAATGTTAGCTGCTCTGCTAACTTGAAATAAGAAGAACTTGCTTTTTGATCATTCTGTTCCGCCAAATGGGGAAGGAAATATATGCTCCATTTTTATCTGATATTCGAAATTAAAGCTGGATGTGACAACATTCAAAGTAGAGATAAGCTATCGAATGCATGCAATATTATAACGTTTATATCTCTACTACTTATATTACCTATCTGTGTCGGGGATGTATAAGATAAATACCCTACAACTACCAATTTCAGAAAAGGTTTAGAATTTTTGAATTAAAAATTTTAATTAATAAAAACTGCAATTCTAATTAATTAAAAAGCAAGTGAAATTTTGATGCTTTCCCTCAATAACTGCAAAAAACATTGTTGCACAATATTGATTTTTACATCATTTTGAAATGAAATAAAATTGTTTTTAAACGATATCAATATAATAGCAATGTAATTTTATTCAAGATTTTTGCCTTTTTATATTTTTTTTGCAAAACTTTAAAATAAATAAATAAATAAAAGCGGCTAAATTTTACTTGCTCATTGCTCTTTTGTAATATAAAGCATTTTCATTGTTTCACGAAATATTTAATCACATATTCACTTTGTCTCTTTTTGAAAACTAAGGAAGTTGAATTCTACGTAAGGAATAAGAAAATAAATTCACCGTACCTCTTAAGTTAAAAGATATAGGAATCGGACAACTAGAATGCCGTTTAATACTATTGCGATTGTTCAAATAAAAAAAAGGCAGCTGTAAGATTACCAAAATAACACAATATTAATATCTGTCACGATTTGATACTTAAAAATATTTTCTTGAGACTTATTTAAATGCAAACACAATCAACATTCTCCACGAACAAACTAGTCGCCGAAGGAGGTTACATATAGTCTGCATTATATACTTTCCTTTCAAACAATTGTTTTCGTAATTTTTGCCCCTAATTAATTTGTAATTAAATCATACACAGAAGTGCATGTATACATCGCCACTTAGAAATAGATACCTTTACCTAATATCCACCATAAATGCAAATGTAATGGAAAATTTGACAGATATAAATAGAGAACCTGTAACAAATTTTAGAGACATTGGACAAAAGAGGATCGTAACCTAAGTTCAAGACAAGGAATAAAAGGTATGTTACAATGTCGTACAGAAATCTCGCGTGAAAAAATAGAGAGAGAAATAACTCAAAGGAGTTTATTAGATTTTATAAAATTGCTGACATCGGAAAAACTTCATTTTGTGTAGATTTTATTTCGACTGAATTGTATGGATATGTCAGAAAATAAATTCTTTATTAATATTTTCTTTTCAAACAACTGTTTTTGTCGCTCTTGCTTCAAATTAATTGTATTGTATTTGTAATTGTATTGTATACGATGTAACGTTTTGGGCGAGGCTATTGGTGAGTTGCGCCGAAAACAAATTCAGGTCTTGGAGAAATAAATGTCTATTTATTTCCAGCTATAATACACATATATTTCACACAGATACACCTTCTTGGTTAAATATTTTTATAAGTACATAAGTAGAATCCATTCAGAGTTCCACTAGGGAAAGGTGCTGTGCTTCAGATAAGTAAAGCAGTGTCTCTCGGAGGTGAAGAGATATGATGGAATTCTAGAAACTCCCGCAAGATTCAGCCCGAGGTTTGGGATTCTCTGCTTATCGATTATCCTGCTGTATTACTGGAACGTAAGATGATGAACTGGCTGGAAGAGCAACTTAGAATGCAGCTGTTCAACAATTTGGAGGTCTCCCCAAAGCTCGGATGAGCTTTCACACTTCATTCAGGACGCAAAAGTCCAAAAAGATCGATGAACTACACGTGGGCTTAGATACAGGGCTTGGCTGCATACGTAAACTCCAAATTCTCTCCTGAGAATTTTACACAGAATTCCAAGCTGAATTCTAGCTCCAATAACTAGCTATTGCTTCGTCAGTTGACTCTCTCTGTCTGCTCCCCTTTTTATTTGGGTCTCATAGGCCGACCTTCGGTGGCAAATGACCAATCAGGATAATTCCCAACTTTCATTGGATCATCTGACCTAAGCTATCTTTCCCATCACAAGAGAGGGGAAAAAGGCGACTAGGAAAAAGACGTGTCTGCTCTGTCTTGTCTGCTGCCTTTTTTTCAAGAAGAATGGAATGCCATCTGCCACTGGTCCCCATTGTGCTGGCTTAATGGGCGGGCGTCTTTTATCTATTGACGCCCTCGTTGTTTGTTCCAACACATATCCTGTTCAGAGAAGACCTGACAAGTCGCCCAGACACATTAGCTTGACCATGGTACTTAAATTTGAATACCAGGTGTCTGCGTTCTTCGCATTTTAAAAATTCCTCCGCTATCTGTATTTGCTTTCCCGTGGGAACTTATTTTGCTATATTACTACTTGTCGCTTATCTGAAGATGTCACAGCCCCTCCCCCCTTGAGAACAAAATTTTGATGCAATGAAAGAGGAAAATTTTTAAATTTGATACCAGCAATCTGGGCAATGCTAAATCAAGAGGCAATTTCACTAATATTTTAAAATTAAATGTATATAAAATTTAACATTCATATCCTAGAATACATGACACAAAACACAACATTATAAAAAGATGAAGAATAATATTTACAAATATATGAAATTTTTTAACGAAGAATAGACTTCGTTATCTTATCTCATCTCTGCTAACTTTATTCAAAGTTCGCTACGGCTCAAACTGTCGGCATTTTGATGGGTTCTGCTGGGTTGGTGGACAACTTTGTAATTATAAGGTTGAAGTGATAATGACCATCTCATTAGTCGGGGATTGGTGCCGGCATTGATTTTCAGCCATACTAATGGATTATGGTTCGTTTCGATATGGAAATTTTGGCCGTCTAAGTAATACTTTAATTTTTTATGGCATATATTATGGATGCACACTCACGTTTGTTTGTACTATATTTCTTCTCTACATCCGAAAACTTTTATTTAGATAAATTATTAGATGCTCTTCATTTTTGTCATCATGTTGTGACAGTACAACCCCCATTCCTAGATCTGACGTATCCGTCTGAATTATAAGTTCTCTTTTATAATCTGGGGCATATAACACCAGTTTTTGAATCAACTTCCGCTTCAATTCCTCAAATGTTCGGTTGCCCACTTCGGTCCAGAGTATTTTTTATTTCTTTATTTTACCCTTTAGTGCGTTTGTTAGAGGGGCCGCAAGTACCGAAAAATTCCTTACATTATGCGCATAATGGCCTGCTAATCTCAAGGAAGTTCTAATATGGGTTTTTGTAGTGGGAGTAGGAAAATCTACAAAAGTCTGAATTTTAGCTTCGAAGGGTGTTCACTCTCCTCCCCTGAATTGGTGCCCTAAATTTTTTATATGACTCTGAGCCAAACTGTGTTTTGAGGGTTTAACAGCTAATTCCACACCTTCTATTTTTAATGTATCTTTCCTGTACGCTGACACAAATCACAGCTCCGAACATAATTCTCTGCGTCTTTACTACAATTCGGCCAAAAGTAATGCCTTAATAGCCCAGCTTTAGTTTTTTTCGCCCTCAGATGAGCGGAAGTAGATTCTTGACACAATGCAAGAATTTTGCCTCGTTCCCCAGCTGGAATGACCAGCTGTAATTTTACATTCCCAAGCTGATCGTTTCTTCTGAACAATAGATCACTAATCTTTTAAAATTCCCCTTTTCCTTCCTTCTTTTTCTCCCAGCCCACCTTCAGGTTAACACAATCCCTTTGTTGGGCTGCCAACAACGCTGCTTCTATATTGATATAAATATCCAAGTCTTTCTCTGCCTGTGGCAAAAGCATGGGAGTCCATTCTTTCTTCACAATAATGGAAGAGTTACTTTCTTTCTTTTGACTCTCCGTTTGTTTGTTCTTAGGGGTCATAAATGGAGTTTTTTGACTCTTCGTTATTTCGGCATTTAAATTGGGAAATATTCTTTGCTTCTCAATTAACTTGGCAATCCGGTTCCCTAATAAATAATAACCCATGTCTAGGTCGGCATCAATGATTGTTGCTTTCGTGACTATTTTCTCAAATTCTGGAGTCTTAAGTTATATCTTCACGTTAGGGAGGGAGTTTAACATTAAGGTCCACTTTAAGGTCTGCTTTATCCACACAATTTCTCCTGTCAGATCCTCGGACTTGATGTGGTTGCGACTCACTAAATCAATGAACGCACCCGTGTGCCGTATCACTGATGTCATTTTATCAATCACAGTGACCTTGGTCATGTAAGGCGCAAAAAGGGTTTCGGAGAAATTCCCCATTCCCACTTGATTTATGACCTCAGCCATTTAATTTGATCGGTGATCATTAAATTTTTCAGGGCTTCGAACTCATTAACTTTAACACCGTCTTACCAACCCCAGACCGCAAGAATTGTTGGCAACACATTTGGCAATGATAGCATGCATTGGTTCGCGAGTATTTCACCGACGTTGGCGTTGCAATGGCGCGATGTTGGATTCTGATCAGATATTTTTCGATCATATCTGAAACTCGTATTTAGATTGGCGCGAGCTCGTAAGCCGACTTAGTGAAAATGGTCGTTTCAATGTAATCGCCCCCTACTCGCGCCGATATCAGGAAAATCGCCTTTCCTAGATGACACTTTGCGAATATATTTTAGGAATTTCCCATGAATCACCTGGTGTTTTTGTATTTTGGAATTCAACCAGCAACGCGTGCTATCATTTCAAGAAACTTGGTAAGTGTAAATATATTTAATACTGTATATTTTTAAAATAGTATATGTGTATTCTAAATAGTGAACCAAAAGGATTTTTTTTTGTTAAGGCTGTTCGAACTTATTTATTACCTGATACAAAGAGTTGCAAATGATATTATTAGCTTTAGGCGAAAACGACTATTAGGCCCATTAAATATTTGAGTTAACGACCCATTGTTAATCCCTCTATTTCATTTCAGAGCTAAAACTTTGTTAATTGAGTTATCATCATTTCTTTTCTTGCGTGTATTTTTTTTTCAAGTGATTTTATTTTGGGTGTTCTTAAATGACTGCAGTCATTTTTCCTCTTCTTTTACAATTTCTTTCAGTTATCATTTTCAAATGAAAGAGATTTTAAAAGAGTATTAAATAACGTTCTTATGTTTTGGTATGACAATAAATTTGTGTAATTATTTTTTATTTTGACGTGAGGCTAAAAAAAGCTTAGCTCAGTAGGTGATAACGTACCAAGGCTAGCACCTCCCGTTTTTTCTAATATGGCAACCCGTTTTAGCTTTCGCGTTGGAAAGAGGAGTCCGAAAGACTATACAAGCTCGTGGCTGGCGACTTTTGGGAAAAGTAGGCGGTTAAACTACGATCGTATTGTAAGGTTAGGAAAAAAAAATCTTTAAATAGGCATTTTTGAATACTCTAATATAAATAATTTTTAATTATGTCATATTTCATAAAATAATAACATAAATTTTACTCCCATTAGTTTGAGTCGTTTTTATTTTACTTTGTTATTGTAAACACTATTAAGAGTTTGTCTACACAAACCATTATCCCAGCAAAACTATTATAATTTTTGCACGTTAATTACACTCCTTTATTTATCAACAAATATTTATTGTACTTTTAAAATAAGTAAAAGCTCAATCATTATTTTAACTGAGAATAATTTTTTAAGTTCATAAGATCTGGTCATAAAAGGAAAGTTAATCTGAAGAAAAGCATATGCATAATATTTTATCTGCATTGCTGAAAAATTATGAAACTCAACATTTTATAGAATGACTGAACATTTAATATAATGCCTAAATTTGGCTGGCAATGTGTGAACATATTTCATACAATTTCTAAAAATGACAAAATATGAAATATATCTCCTATTCAATGAATGGAAATTTTGTGCACTTTTTGTTTCAAAACTGAAAATGCAATTCTAGGAAAATAAATTCTATAATCAATCAAAAAATACGAGCAACAGGAAAATTTCTCCTTGTTTCTTTGAAAACTACCGTGAGAGATTCTATTCCTGAAGTCGACAAGAGGCAAAATGATTTGTGCAATATATTGATAATTATAATGTGTGAGCTGGAGTATGGTTTCTACTGATTGTAACTGCCGAGGGAAATTTGAAACAATTCTATGTAAGATTTCAATTCAATTTATGCCTTAAGAACATGCTTAGAATTGAAAATATTACTGACCACGAAGTTCCTGTCAGGTCAGTTCCATTTTGTCAGTCCAGTGGAAGCAGCCAAGGAGTTTTCAAACTTATGTGTTAAACTAAATGCCAAAATTTGATATGCCTTTGCATAAAAAATATAATGAAATGCATTTTCAAATGTTATCCAAGTCTACTACATTACAGCAAGTTGGTTAATTTTAATTTCCATTTTTAAATATTTATTTCCATTTTTTTATTTTCTTTTATAAGAAAAGAATCCATTTTATTTTGCATAACTTTCTTTATTCTTTATATATTTTGAATAAATTTTATAATAGCATCCTCTTTCTTTCAGAATAATAACTCAAGTAATGTTAATTCTTGTTAACTGAATCAATTTTTCTTTTCATTTAAATTCTTTGTTTTTGTGCACAATTTTAAATGTTCAAATGAAAGAAATATTAAAAAGTATTAAATAACATCCTTATATTTTGGTATTGCAATAACATTTGTATAATTATTTTTATTTTGGCATTAGGTCAAAAGGTTTAGCAGAATATATTTAATGTAAACTTCAAAACTGAAATTTCTTTAAAACTTGAGATAATGCAAGTATTTTTTATACTCTTTTATGAATAGTTTCTAATTATTTCATAAAATAATCACAAATTTTACTCCCATTAGTTTTAGATATTTTTATTTTTCTCTATTATCCTAAACATTATAATAATATTTGCATAGAGAGTCAATATCAGAATGAAAACATTATCATGTTTATGAAGTTCTATAAGACTTTTGCTTGTTAAATACTTTTCTCCAATTATCAAATATTTTATTTGTACTTTTTTTAATAAAAGGGAAAATTCAATAATTATTATAATTGTTTTCCATGTTAATGAAAGATGACCAAAAAGGAAAAGTGAACCTAAAGAAATATTTCGTATATATAGCAGATGATTCAGTTATACATATATATAATATTTACATAAATCTGTGTGTTATTTATATAGATTTATAGAAATTTCAAATGCTTCAAGTATTAGAAATATTTTTAATAAATTTTATTTATAAATGATGTGACAATAATATTTATTCATGAAAGTCATCGAGTCAGTTTCAGGATGCTGCTTGGGTATACAAGTTCATTACTGAAAATTTAGCCAAAAATTTGAAGTAACTATATCATTTTACTTTGTATTTGTGACATTTTATTTAATAAAGG
>JAOUZG010002972.1:626994-683540 GCA_026289955.1 Argiope argentata
ATACTGATTAATTATACAATTGAAGCTATGATTATGTTAGCAGTTTTTCCCATGCATTTAGTAATGAAAATAAATAGGAAATATAAACGAAAGAAACTAACCTTATATAGAGATATAAGATTATATTATTAGAAATAAGATGTGCAAGTGATCAAATTTAAAATTATTTCAGATAATTTTAAAAAAATTATTTTCCTTAGAGCAGTAAAAAGAATGTAATTTGAAAATTTATAGAGTAAGATTGTGGTAAAATAATATTCTATAATAATAATTAAGAAAGTCAAATAGTTAAAATTAAAATAATGAAACATGTCATTCTATGAAAAGCAAATGTTTTATGGAAGTTTAAATTTATCAAAATAAATAGCAAACAAAAATATTCCTAAGCAAAAAAAAAAAGAAAACTATTTTAAATATTTCTTATTTTCATTCGTTTGAAAAAATTTTGAAAGTACGATAATTTTAACTATTATAACACTAAATCATAGGGTTTAAGAAAATCAAATAACCAAGAAGCTAATATTTCAGTTTGATGCGGCGAGTGTTCAGTATTAAATTGCCCAATGATTGATATTTGGTCTCCCATTGAATAGCATTTGGAAATGGTTGGAATTAGGTATAATGTATTATATTTTTTTATCTATTCGCTTGCTGTATTCAAGCTGAGAAAATCTGACTAACGGATAACAGATTTGATAATATACATATATAATACAAGATTCTACGGTGTAGAGCCATTTAAAAAATGCTACTATTCAAAAACTGCATCGATAATAATTCTGTACAAATGAAAAGAAATAAAAGTTAAAAAAGAGTTAGTAAAAATATAGAGACTGTCTCCAAATTCAATAACTAATTGATAATAAGCATAATGATAAAGCTGAAAGTGCAAAAAAATTTACTTATATATATATATTTTTGTCATTAATTGATATTATCTTGGAGAAGCCTTAAAATAATTCAGAACCTGTACTTAGATGCTGCCAAAATGCGCAACTAAATGTTCATCTTCCCCTTGCATACGCATGATATTGCTGCCAATGACTTAACACAAACTCATTAATGCAAGAGTTCCTTTATACCGCGGATTCGCGCTTTGCGTCGTTTCCGCGAATGGCGAAACTGATTATTTCGTAACTGACGATTGAAGGCTATAAAACTCAGAGATAAATATTAACCACAAAGGAAGAAAGATAAGATTATCACCTGTTTTCAAATTTACCTTCATTTTTATGTGCTTATATTCTAACGTAATACTACAGCTCCAAAGTTCCGAAAAGAGTTGTTCTTTTAAAATGGCTCATCTTTTGCTTGCAAAGAGGTCTAGTGCAAACTGTTCCATTCATCGTTCAAGTTTTCAACCAGTGCAGTTTAGCATTGCTAAAAACGAGGAGATCAAAGTGAAACAACAGTTAATTAAAGGAGCTCATATCAAATTTAGCCAAGCAAAACACGGGCAATTTTATCAAGAGCGCCCTGTTTTAAACAATCCTTTCTTGTCAGATGCTCCACTGCAAAGATTTTTAAATCACTATATTCCAAAAGAGGTAATTTTTTGTTTTGAGTTTGCGTATGTCATGTTTTCCAATACGCATGTTAATGTTAATTAAGACTTTTAACAGAAAAAAATGCGTACATTTTATTTTCTTTATTTTTATAACTGTAATTTGCAACTTATATGATTATTAGATAGCTCTGCCCGAATTTGTGTAAATATCTTTGAACAAATAAATCATGAGCTCAAATTATTCTAGAAATATATTGAATAGCAATATTAATAAATTAGTTTCTGTCTGTTTAGAAAGTATTTCGAATTTTAAATGCAATATGTGGATCCTTAATCTTTCAGTATGAAATGCAAATAATTTTTTATAATCTGCTTTAAATAATTAAATATGTCTTTCTTAATTATTCATATTTTATAAGGAAATGATCTCTTCTGCATACTAGAGTGTTTAAAATATTTAGTAAAAGATATCAATGCGTTCTCAAGCTGCATTATAATCGGAAATAGAGGTATGCAATTTATTGTTGAAGAGATTTGTAAACTTGTAGGGTTGTAGCTTTGACTTTTTTTTTTTTGACAGACCGTAGCTAATGTTTTAAACTAGTTTTGTGAAGGTACTAATATATAACTATTTTAGAAATGTTTTGATTGTTTGTTCCAATTCATTCAGGACTAAATTAAGCTCGGTAGGAGGCTCAAAGCAATGCCATTTTTGAGCTTTTCCTTCATTCAAACTTTCAAACCATATACTTTTTATAGATTTTTATTTATTTCCCATATAAGCAATTTTTAAATTACAAAAATTATAATAAATTATTTAATAGACGGTTGACTTCAAGAGAGTTCCACCCAGCATCTCGTGATTTGAAAAATTACAGTTTAAATTTTAAAATGACATATTCTTTTTAGACAAAATAATAATAAAAAAAAGTTGCACAACATTTCTAAAGCAATCTAAATTCTCTAAAAAAAGTTTTCTAGTGTTGTTGACTTGTGAATCAATGTTTATTGTCAAAACAGTGGGACTACGCGTATTTGGAAACAAGCAAAGAATCCTATGTTCAGAAATTTAAAATAATATTTGATTTTAGCACAAACAAAAGTTTGTCTAGATTATCCTTGTAAACCCAATAAAAGCACAAAATTAAATTAATATGAAACAGAGCAAAATAAATAAATAAATTAATTAATTAATAAACCTCACGAGGCTTCAAAACAATTACTTTGCCCAGTGCAATGACACGGGAAAGTAGTAAATAAAAATTGCGAAAACGCACAGCCAGTGACATAATCTAGGTAACGAAACAAGTGAGGTTTCTCCCAACAAAATTACAAATAGTTTTGCATAAAAGAGATCTAATGACCAAAACCGCATTTGGAAAGGAACATCTCTTTAAACCCTTTTCAAAGATCTGTGTTTCTACTAAATTTGTCATGTGATATTTAATAAGTCTACATAAATTATACAGAAGTATTTCAAAACTATTTAAGTTATAGAGCTTTTAGCTACTTATATCCTTTAAAAAAGTTTTTTTTTCGTATTTGAAAGCATCTATCCCTATTCATTCTGCTATATTTTTATGGCTGTTTAAAATTTGCTTGATAAGAAGAAAAATTGTTGTAGAGAATTTTTTAATAAAGTGATGGTGCTCCAAATATGGTAGGCAAAAAAATATTTCATTAGTTTATTTCAAAAAGCTGCAGGACATTCAATTTTTGAACTCCACTGCATTATTCACCAACAAGCCTTGTGTTCTAGCATCTCTTGATAAGGTAATAGTATTTGTCACAAAAATAGTCAATCTCATATCGTTGCAGGCTTTAAATAAGCGAAAGTTTGAGACTTCATTAGATGAAGACAACTTGGTGTATAATTCCTTACTAATGAATAATAATATTCTCTGGTTGAGCCACTGGAACGTACATCAAAGATTTGTTGACTGCTTGACTGAAATCAGACTGTTTCTGCAAATTGTGGGGGGAAATTGAAAAATGTCCACAGTTGGTGAATGTTATGTGGCTCTCAAAATTGATGTTTCTTACTTTATGACAACTTGTAATTAACTAAAAGTAAAGCTTCAAGGCGCAAATAAAACAACTATCGTCATGCTGAATCTCATCGCGCTTTTGATGGTGGATTGCATGTATTAGGAACGATATTATTAAAAAACTCTAATTACTTCCTAAATTTGAACAAAAAAAATGCATCAAAAATTTAGAATTTTCAAAAAAAAAAAAAAAAAAAAAAAACAGATGAATAAAAAAAATATTGAAGAAATTTCTTGCCATATATGATTCGTGAATTAAAGAAATTTTTCGTCAGATTTTGTCAGTTCAAAGAATAATCGGAAACGCTCAAGTTTATTATGTACTCTGATGTGACTTCATTTTAAACTTGCCCTTATACGATTAGTTGGCAATTGAAGAATTTGAAATACAATTGATTGATTTCCAGTTTAGTTCACTATGATTCCAAAATTTATTGAAACAAGACAAAAATTAGAATTGATTGAAACAGAAAGATTAATAAGTAATATACTTAAAAATGACAGGAGCAAAATTTTGGAAGAATGAAATTCAATTACAAACACATTTAACTATTTCGAGAAGCTGAATCATGCTATTTTAACCATATTTATTTTATCTATGCCTGTGATTCATTATGTGCAATGAATAAAATTAAAAAATCTATTAGAAACCATTTGGCAGATGACTAAAATTGACAATGTTAAAAGTAACATCTTGCAATCCTAATATAAGTTATTTGTCATCTAATCTGCAACAAAAAAAAAGTCACACTAATGTTACTTTAATTTGAAGGATACGTTTAACTAAAAACTTGACTCCATTGTCAATAAGGAGAAATTAATTTTATCCATAATCTCAAGTCCAAAGGATTTCATGGCCATTTCTTTAGAAAAGATAAAGGTTCGCCATCCCCTGTCCATTTCAAATAATTGACTTCAATCAATTATTAAAATGAATATTGTAGTAATTATTATAATATTGTCAAAATATTTCAAATTTTTTCTAAAACGTACTGTCTTACAAGTCGAAATGAACATGCATATGTATCGGAGGATGATTTCAGATAATAAGAACTCGAAGAAGCTTCATCCGCTTTTGGATGCTATAGGTTTCTTTCTTTTACATGTTAGTATGAGCTGATGATAATTTAGATTTCAAAATTATATTTGATCTGTGATTTATTTTTTTATGCAAATGAAGGATTTAAATTTCCTTTTATTTATTTATTTATTTTTCATTATTTTTAAATGTATTTAGTTGTATATTCATACGATGTTGATTTTAGGTAACAAATATTTGGGACTATCAAATAGTTAATAAATTAATTATTATAATATGTTAGAATAAGTGATTTGCAATTAGTTTAAGTAATGCTCAGTTATTTTAATATAGTAGCTTCATTTTTGGCCAAAACGATAAATTTGTTGAATAGTATTTTTTGTAGAGTCATTGAACTTAATGCTGTTAGCCTAAACATTGTAAACTGCAAAAATTCAGTGCATTTTTGTTTAAGCATCAAAATTTAGTTCATATAATTTTTGTTGAATCATAATTTTTGGAAAGTCATTGAACTTAATGCTCTTTAACAGTTAATTATCAGAGTATAAGCTTTATAAAATGCAAAAATTCAGGAAATATTTGTTTAAGCATAAAAATTGAATTCCAATAGTCATACATCCTTTGTATTACCGTTTGAGAATCAAAGTTGTGCATGTTCTACTTTATTTCTATATTATTGTTTTTTTAGCTTAAATGCGATATGCATTATTTATGCAATAATTTCCATCTATATTTTCCATTTTATTTCTATTTTGCAATGCTTCCACGGCCTAAAAAACGAGTCAATTATTGAGTTGACAACTAATCAGATGGACGAAGAAGATAATCGCGTAAGGTGATTAATTTATATTAGATAAAATATAATCATATATTTTTACAGCTTCAATCTTAACGCTTCCTTAAATAAAATTTCTGAAAGGGATGTGCATTACCGTTTAAGGGGCGGGAAGAGGCTCTTTGTGCGTTACTTTATGTATGTACTATTTGATAATTCGACTCTTAGTTCGAGCCTATTTTGGGAATATCCGTAAAATCATCAAAAGCGAAAGTCAAAGGATCCGCTGGGCTTTTTATAACGTCGAACCGGGGAATGTCCGTATTCAGGAATATGATGGATAAAATAAGTTTCTGTTTCGGTGATTAGATGAGGATTCGAATCCCCGATTCTTTTCGATGAAGAGATGCCCGAATCTTTTCAATTATACTCTTTCATCATGGTTACTTCTAGGGATTATGTATTATTTTTTAGTTATTTTATTGGGATTTAAATATTTAATAAAAAATTGTAATTTCTGTTGTTCTTACGATTAATTTGGTTGCTTTGATTTTTTTCGTATTATGTCTAGTGGCAAATCATGTTCATGAGTAATCAGTTTCAAACGAATAATTATAATTTGTAGACATAAATGTACAGTTCAGGATTGTAAAAGTCACCTACAGCAGAAGACCTATTTTTGCAGTTTGTTATTTGGCTCAAAAAGATAATTTTTTAAAACACGAAATCCTGTAAATGACTAATTATCAAAGGAACTTAAATTCACTTCATTAGAATTAAATACCTTAAATAAAAATAATAATTTTTTATTAAAACTATGCTTTTAAATTAATAAATTGCAAAATAATAAAATTTCTAGAAAAAAAGTTTCAATGGAGTTAATTGCTGGCAAGTTTAGCCACTTAATGAGTTTAAATTTTCTTTTCGCTATTTTTTTAAATTAATGAGTTTTTAATTAAATTTTCATTATTATTATTTAGCGATAAGGGTTTCCAAAGAATTTATTAAACTTTTCATCCATTTTTTAGGTGAGCATAGAAATATCCCAAGATCTTAAGCGGTTTGGGCAGCGAATAGTCAATGAAATCGATGATCTTGGTTGGGAGTGCGAACTGAATCCACCTACGCTGGAAACTCAAGATGTTTGGGGGAGACGAGTCGATGACCTCAAAACATGTACCGCTTGGAAGAAAATGCACTCTATTAGTGCCGAGGAAGGCTTAACAGCTATTCCCTACGAACGGAAGCTGGATTACTGGAGGTTAGGTAAATTGTTAATTGAAAATATTTATAGAATCTCCGCTTTGAGGCTTGATAACAATATATACTTTTTTTACGTTTCAGTCGGTTGCATCAAATTTGCAAATTATACATGTTTAATCCGTCATCTGGGTTATATTCCTGTCCTCTGGCTATGACTGATGGTGCTGCAAAAACGATAATGTCTTCGGATAGATCAGTATGTATTTTTAAGTTCTTCTATGACTTGAATCACCTTTTTGATTTTACATTCTAAAAAAATGTATTCATCTTTGAATTCGCCTTTCTGTTATTATGTTTGATCTTAGATCGTTTAAACTAAAAAAACATTTGCATTTGTTTGGTACTTTTTACTACATTACTACATTAGTAACTGAATTATTTCAAGTTCTTGAACAGAAAGGGAATTATGACGATGAGGCATTTTGAATTTTTTGAAGACATTTTAGGCAAATGAGACATTTGGATTATAGAGATATGATTAATTACATGTGGAGGGAGGGTAATCTGAAATACCTTTAGGAGAATCTCTGTCCATGTTTATCCCTTTTCTGGGGAGCAGAAAAAATTTTGACTCAAGTTCCTACGAGCTGATATGCGGGTAACGAATGATAATACTCCAAAAGCGATCGTAACATCACTCTATAATAAGAACAACCTAATTCTCAAAGAAAATGGTCTCCACTCGCAGAATCATATCGTATGCAAAGGAACAAACCACTGCGAAATGTGGACATTATTACCATTTTCTAGAATAATAGAACATAATCAAACCAAATGGATTGTATTAAAAATGAAACAAGATTACTAACTCTACTTAAAAAAAAGTGGCAAAAGATTTCAGAGAAACGAGGAAATGCACCACACACACAAACGTGTCTCGGGTGCAATGAGTAGTTATTGAAATAGAAGAAGAGATACTAAAAGCCTTATTCAACAAGTAATATAAAAAACAATTTTTTAAAACCAATTCTTAATCAATTTTTAAAAAAATCAATCTTAGATAATTGGGAACATTTTTATTTTAGCTACTTTTTGTTAAATAATTACAATTGTTGTCGTTCACGTGATCCGCTTTACAACGGAAAGAGACGTGCAGTAGCTTTTGAGGGTATGACCTCTGAGCACCCGAAGGCAGAAGTATGACTTCTAGTTCACATACGTCACAAATCCTTTTTACGGGACGAGCTTCATTCGTGCATTTCATTCATTCCTCCACAAATCGCAATTTAGATCTGGAAACAGAGAACGATCACCTCTGACCAAGTACCCCCACCCGTATTACTCTACCCGTACACTTGGAGGACTTTGTGATCACGAAAGATTTAACCTCCACCACACAAGCAGAATATTTGGCTGGCAGGTTCGCACTCGCATCCCAAGGGATACAAATCCAACGCCTTACCAATCAGGCTATCTAGGCTTAACAACTGCAGTTACTATAAATAATTGATCAAAAAATTTTACTAACAATGAATTTTAAACTCCAATTGAGGTTTCAAAGCTGATTGTGGCAACGCAAAATGCATGAATTTTCTAAGCCAGGTGGGGTAACGCAATACAGATTAGAAATTTCTAATTTTTTTTAAATTTTGTATTATTTTAATTCGAAAGTACTTCAAAATGAGTTGGAAAAATCGATTAATGAACAACGTTTAATTTTAAATGCATCAATCATTATGAAAATAAACAAAATAGTTTAAAATAATCGGCCTAAAACATGTTAAGCCGAACCTCATTAGTGTAGGAGAAAAAACAAACTAAATTCGTTACTTATTTATGGTGTGGAAATGAAGATTTTTGGCGAGAAAGTTATTTCTTAGTTAAGTAATAAAAAATTAATGAATTAATATTTGAAAAAAAAAAACTGCATAAACATCAAATGTCATCCACAACAAGTTTTAAAAACTTTACTTGAACTTGATTGGATGAATACAAAGTATTTTATTGACGATTGAAAATGTTTGTGTGTGTGTATATATATATATATATGTATATGGTAAATTAATTCCACGAGAGGGCGCTCATCACTTCCGGTGTGAATCAGCAGTCAAAGGGGAGAGGGTAGAGAGAGCCCCGACACCAAGGAATTCTGACCGTTTTTCCGCTACCGTCGGCCGAGAAAGGGTCACGACCGGAAACCGTTGAGACGATCCTCTTCAAAGAGCCGAAACTGGAATTCTTGTGTTGAAGGATTCCTTTGAAAATGCTCCAAGTGCCACACGTAGGTGGAAAAGAGCAACTGTTCATCTCCATGCCATTGCAATCAATTCTTCATCAGTAAAACTTCATTGTAAAAATCACCATTTTTAATCCTTCAATAAACCAATAGTAATCTAAACCAGTGGACTGATGAATTCAAACCCATCACACCCACAACCATGGGGGCTCGGAGCCGGTGAAACAGCAACTTTTAAAAGGTACTGTGCTTTTTAAATTCTCTATTTATCCTGCTTTAATTTTGAAAATGAGTATTTTAAATAATCTGAAGAAGTGTGATTTGAAAATTCTTGCTGAAGAACTTGGCGAAACAGAGTTAGAAAATGCTAAAATTTTGGAACTTAAAAGATTATTTGAAAATACTGATGTATTCAAAACGGATGAAGAATTTGTCCGTGGTGTCATTAAGTCGATCGTTGAGGATCGCACGGCTAAGGCAGTAAATGAACAATCCAAGTTAGAGATTGAAAAAATGAAATTGGCCCAACTCGAGAAGGAGATTGAGCTAGAGAAATTAAGAAAACAGTCATTGCCTGGTGAGCGAACAAACGCATCTGTTAGTGCTGAAAATTTTCCGCTACCGTCGGCCGAGAAAGGGTCACGCCCGGAAACCGTTGAGACGATCCTCTTCAAAGAGCCGAAACTGGAATTCTTGTGTTGAAGGATTCCTTTGAAAATGCTCCAAGTGCCACACGTAGGTGGAAAAGAGCAACTGTTCATCTCCATGCCATTGCAATCAATTCTTCATTAGTAAAACTTCATTGCAAAAATCACCATTTTTAATCCTTCAATAAACCAATAGTAATCTAAACCAGTGGACTGATGAATTCAAACCCATCACACACACACACACACACACACACACACACACACACACACACACACACACACACACACACACACACACACACACACACACATATATATAAAGGGAGCGTGAGAGCTAATAGTAGGAAATGAAAATAGTGGTAGGCGACATTAGAAGCGCAAGCAATATTTAAGCCTTTAAAATATACTGAAGTGACAAAAGTCATGGGATAGCAATATGCAAATATACAGATGGCAGTAGTACCGCAGCGAAAAAGTATAAATGCGCAGTTCGTTTTTCAGAGCTTTCATTTGTGTTCAAGTTATTCATGTGAACAGGTTTTTCGTGATTTATGGCGGCACGACGAGAATTAACCGACTTTGAACGTGGAATGTTAGTTGGAGCTAGACGCATGGGTCATTCCATTGCGGATATCGTTAGTAAATTCAACATTCCGAGATCCACAAGATCAAGAGTGTGCCGAGAGTATGAAATTTCAGACATCCCATCCCATCATGGACAGCGCAGTGGGCGACCACCTACACTTAACGACCGAGACCACCGACGTCTACGTAGAATTGTCAATGTTAATAGACACGCGGCACTTCGTCAAATAACTGCAGGAATCAATGTGGGACGTACGAGGGACGTGTCCGATAGAACTGTGCGGCGAAATTTGTCTTCCTTGGGCTATGACAGCAGAAGACCGACTCGAGTGCCTTTACTGACAGCACGACATCGCCTGCAGCGACTCTCTTGGGCTCGTGAGCATATAGACTGGTCCCTAGACCAGCGGAAAACCGTGGCGTGGTCAGATGAGTCACGATTTCAGTTGTTACGAGCTGATGGTAGAGTTCGAGTGTGGCGCAGACCCCACGAAGCCATGGACCCAAACTGTCAGCAAGGCACTGTTCAAGCTGGTGGTGCCTGCATAATGGTGTGGGCTGTTTTTACATGGCATGGACTCGGTCCTCTGGTGCAACTGAACCGATCATTGACTGGAAATTGTTATGTTCAGCTGCTTGCAGATCACTTGCAGCCATTCATGGACTTCACGTACCCACACAACGATGGAATTTTTATGGATGACAATGTGCCATGTCACCGGGCCAGAACTGTTCGCGATTGGTTTGAAGAACATTCCGGACAATTCCAGCGCATGATCTGGCCACCTAGATCGTCCGATATGAATCCCATCGAGCATTTATGGGACATCATCGAAAAGTCCGTTCGTGCCCAAACTCTTGCACCATCCACACTTTCACAATTATGGACGTCTATACAGACAGCAGGGCTCAATATTCCTGCAGAGGACTTCCAACGACTTGTGGACTCCATGACACGTCGAGTTGTTGCACTTCGCCGGGCAAAAGGAGGACCGACACGATATTAACAGTCATCACATGACTTTTGACACTTCAGTGTATTGCCATAGTAATTTCAACTGTGAATTCACACTTGTTATTACACGTGATATTAAAAAGAACTGAATCAAGGCATCAATCTTACAAAAAAAGAATGTGAAATTCGAGCGTCGTATTATTATTAAGCGAAAATCAAGATAAAACTAAACAACTCTTGAAGCCTGATTATAGATAAGTTTTAGGACAATATATTATTATATGAGAGACAAGAGTATCGAGTACTAGCGTCAGAATGTTAAAAGGATAGAAATTGTTAATATATTTAAAAATACATTACGCCGCAGAGCAAATTTTTAAAATTATCAAAGATGATATTGAAATAAGAAAGGAAAAGATATAAGTTTTAGACAGAAATTTCACTTTTATCTGTCAAATAAAACGAATGAAACGAATCTGTTCTAAGGAAGAAGAAATGGTAGACTAGGATAGTCAGATTTGAATGCGGTAATTCAAAATTTTACTCGTTTTCTGAAATTTCAATTCAACAGTTTTAAATGATGTTAAAAGATGGAAAATCTTAAAAAACAGTTTCGTTTCCCTAATCATAGAGAACGCGAGTCATGCCATGGGTAAAAGGAAAGTCAGAATCCATTTATGGTTCGATTATACTTTATGTACTTAGAGAGGATTTAGAGGGGAGTTGTAACACGAACTTTACGCAGCAGTTTAAAAAAATGTTCATCATAAATTTTATTAAACATGATTATTATGACAGAACCTTGTTTACGCTTGTGCCACAAGGCGATGAAAGTAATCGAGAAAGTAAAAGTGGTTATGAAAAATTATAAACCTGGGCGATTCTATCAGTTATTATTATTTTTTTTCCGCTTTAGAATGAGACGAAGAGAAATCTGATAGAACTCCAAGAAGTATATGAATTAATGACATTTGAACTCTTAACAAAAATATTAATTATCGGAAATGCGGCTGAGTTATTCAATATTTGTTATGTGTCTGCGTAGATTTATTAAAATGAAAAGTTGAAAGGCATTTTTTTTTCTGTTTGATATCCGAAACCGTAGTGACTATTTACATCTGTGACCGAAAAGAAAATACCTTTTTATTGGTGAAATGTGGGAATATTTACTTCGGATTGTTTTCATTGGAAGTAAGAAAGCGGGCTTAGAGTGATTTAAGTATTGACAATCAGAATACATATTTTTCATGAATTGAAAATAAAACGATTGATTAACTCTGATGATGAAGAATGGGTGTAGTACTTAATTTTCAAATCTGTGAGGGATAACGATTTTATTTGTCTTCTATTAGTGGAATTCTATTAAAGATTGAGTTTTATATTGACTGTTTAATTATTTAATTATTTTTTGCTATAAACCAATTTTTAACATCATTTATTGTCACTATGCCCTATATTAATAATTAATATATGTCTTTTTTTATTTCAGCTAAAGACAATCAAATGTTAGGGAAAAATCATTTTTAACAGCCGTTTTTTTATTTTTACTACTTGCCCCACGTCTCCTCCCAGGAGTGTATAAATCCTAATAACTGATTAGTATTGAAAAAATGTTTAATAATTAAAGTCGTGGAATATTACTTTTGACAAAAGACGAATGAAGCAGACATAATAGTGAAATCGTTAATATTTTTCCTTTTTCCAAATGTTAG
Organism: Argiope argentata; assembly: GCA_026289955.1. Classification (NCBI taxonomy): domain Eukaryota; kingdom Metazoa; phylum Arthropoda; class Arachnida; order Araneae; family Araneidae; genus Argiope; species Argiope argentata. The sequence goes on from JAOUZG010002972.1 coordinate 639,705, forward strand.
TCATCAGCGAATAGCTTTTTCTCTCCTTATAAATCACAAGACTAGAAAAAATGAATGAATAATTTATTCAAAGAATTAAAATAATCGCTCAAAGGGAACTGTTTATTCAATAAGAGAGAAATGGATAAGAGAGCAGTTTTCTGTGTCACCGAATGGCTATTGATGAAATCCTTATTGTTCATCTGAACCCTTCCTTGCCGAGTCGCCCCTTCAGTGCATTCAGGTTGCTATGGATGCAGAGCCGGCCTTCTGTATGCAAGGAACAGGGTGCCAGAAAGCGGTTGGAGGCCTTATGTTTTTGGGGGGTCAAAAATATGCAAGTACGAACACAAATTACTATTGCGTGTTTATTTAAACGGGATGCTTCATTACTTCAGAAAAATTACCATTTTTTGCAATTTCTTTTCCGATTCTTAGAGAAGTGCACTTGCATGCGGGTTATGTGCAAGTGTAAAGAAAAGTTTTAAGACAGTTAATACATTTAGAAATAAATCATTATAGTTATTAATTAATATATATTGCAATATGAGTAGAGTATTATTTACGTCCCTTTCATTCAAATTCAAATCCCGTAGAAAACAATGATTTGATTAGGTTTTCATCTACATCGTCATTATAAAACGTTACAAAGTTTTGGAATATTTTTTAAAAATCCATGTCTTTCAAAAGTTTTTATATCAGTGACTCATTTGAAATACTTTTAAATTTATCTTCAGTTTGTACAAAAACATGAGTATCAGTAATAGAGTTAAAAAAAATAACATCATAATTCCTCAACCGGCTTTTTTATAAATCCAACTTCCTCTTTTTAGAAACATAATTTATATTTTTTTCCAATTAGTTTTTCAGGAAAATGTGCTTAAAGATTCAAATTATATGCGATCGCTTTTGCTTCATCTGAAAATGAGTTATATTTTGAATTTATTAACTAAATAAAAAGCGAACAATGGTTTTTAAATAAAATAGTTTATTGATAGTGCTAAGTTTGGACAATATTGTAAACCTTACTATTAAACATAGAATGAAGGTAAATTCTAGTATTGAATTAAATAGACTTTTTATTTAGAAAACCACTCTGGGATTATTAAGTTTGATCGAACTGTGCATACACTGTTTTAACCATATGTGTTTCGGCTCCCAAAGAATGTCACATAATGGTTTCATTTGCGAATACTTTTGAATCTATCATCTTTTTGTACAATAATAATGCTTTGGTAGAATATACGAACTTTTTGCAGATGTAGAAAATAAGAAATATAAACATTGTAATATACAAAAAAAAATACTACTGGTAGCGTCATCATAAATTCATAACAAAAGAATATCATAAGCTAGGCATATAAATTGCAAGAACAATTATTGTAGATTATACTCCTTTACATTTCCCTGTCATGCTGCTGTCGTTATCGTATGCCTATACACTACAAACAATTATATCTAAATCAAGCTCAATATTTCCAATAGAGCTTTCGCTTGTCCAGTCACATCAATAGGCCCTATAAATGACAGCATATTATTTTCTCTTCAAAATTAACATGCCCGATAAAGACTGAAGGTTTTTTATATGAGAAATATCAGAAGTAGATATAATTTGTTTACTTAATACGTGATTACTTTTGTAGTGTCTGTACTTTTGTTAAGAACTTCATTTCCTAACTCGGGAATAATTTATTCTTGTGGTCTTCTTTTCCTGTACAGCTGACCACTCCGCCAGCACTAACTGTTTTGGTGGTCTATGTGCTAAATACTATACAATCCTATTTTTGGAATATTTTTTTCTATTTACATGTATAATCCTTAAGAACAGAGTCGTGTTTACTTAATAATTCGAGAAACTTAAAAAAAAATTCCGTTATTACACGTTCTTGTTATTCCATTTTTCCTCGAAGATTATTTAATAAAAATAGAATGATATCAGCAAATCTTTGAAAAAGTAATTTAATTCATTCCTTTTCCTTATTTATATTAACTTGGTTTGTTTTTCCATTTGTTGAACACAAATTTAGTCGTTTCATTAACTTTTTCCAAGGAATAAAGGAATTAAGTGACAGATAGAAAGTTCATGATCTTGAATTACAATTGATAATTTTCGCCAGTTATTGTAAACACATATAAATCATGTAGATTTCTCATTTCTTCTGGAAAATAACATACAACTAAAACAAAATACCGAATCTTGCGTTTTTGAATAAATTAGTCAGCTGCGAAGTTGCTTTTCATCAATTGCCCCCCCCCCCTTTTTTAAATAGTAAGAAGTGGAAAAAGATGAACCTTCAGCATTTTTAGCAAAAACTCCTTTGTGCTGACAGTCCTTTTTTTAACTTAAAATATTTTAAACTTATCCTTCATAATGCTTGATCGTAACCCTGAATTACCTATATGTATTTGATTTAATTTGTTATTGTCATTACTTTGAGATTCAATCATATTTGTATAAAAATATGGTTCTTCAAAGATTTCCACAGTTTCATTGAAAAATTGTGTAGTTTGAGCGGAACATGCTTCCCAAGTTGAAGCTTAAAGTGTAACTTCTGAAGTCGAAGCAATTTCATTGTCTGAATTATTTCGTAGACAAGAAAACAGATATAATGATGACTTTTATTTACTCTATTTACTCAGTTTAGCTTTTTCCTATCTTTTTGTGCTTATTCTCTTTTTTGAAACCAAGTCTTAACACCCAAAGGTAAAATTAATTGGCATGGACATGATTAGATCTAGCAATAGTAATTATTTTATAGTATGAATTATCAAAGTGATAGATGCAACTTAACTTAACATTTGCGGTAAATGAATGTAATTTATGTTTATAATATGCTGTATACTTGCACTGAACTTTAATATATATGAAAACCTCGTATATTTCAAAACAGTTAAATTTTGTCCTCTCATCGTTTCATCCAGCATTACCGTTCAGAAAATTATTTTAATTCTCCATCATGTTGAATCCCTTCAATGACAGGGTCCCGGCGCATAAAATCCTCCACAAACCCCTGATTGCCGGCCGTGGAGGAGCTGGTCAGTTCATGCGACGATCAGCGAGAACCCGAGTGTGCCCGTAAGAATGCCATTAAAAAAAGAATGTAATTTCTTTTCAGACTGTTGAGAATTCGCTGTGTAACGAATAACCGATTCTATCTGCACTGCACAGCTTATGCGACTTAATATCAACTTTCAAATAGCATACAAGATACATAAGGTTTTTGTCTACTGTCTAAATCGCTCTTTAGCACAGAGGCGGTGACAGTGTGGAGGGGGGAAGACAATTTGGCTCGTCGGCAAGAGGTTGAGAATTTTGTAGGCAAATAATTTATTGATTCGGAACATAGGTGTGGAGAGTTTGGTAATAACGAATATAATAATTTAAAATCCATCTTAGAATTAGTGTTTTATAAATAATTGAAATATCCAAGGAATAATTTAAGCTGACAGAATAACAATGTTCGACTAATAGCCGACAAGGTTACTGGTGAATACATTTTCCGACAATTCTCCTTGAATCGATTAAGCAAAGTACGTCGACTGATTGTCGAACATAAAATGAAACTGTCATATATTCAACCCATAGTGTGCTCGACATTTGGCATAATTACCGACACCACGAAAACAACAACAATTGTAATTATTTAATGAAAAGTGGCCAAATAAAAATTTTCCTTATTATCTAAGTAGGAATTGATTTTTAAAAGAAGTTTTTGATATTACTTGTATTTACATAAGATATCAATGCGTTGGACTCCGGCGGCGTTTACGTTACATTTAGCAATACAAGCGAAAAGATGGCAGGTGAATTAGATGTTATATTTTGCCGAATCCTCTTCATTGGTCACGTAAGATATATGTGTGACAGGTATCGGTAGAGTTCTATCGATAATATGTCGAAAATAAGATGAAACTATCAAATATTAAATCCATATTTTGCTCAACATTTGGAATAATAACCGACTAGCCGAAAAACGTCACATTTTGTCATATATATTTTGCCGGTCGACTAAGAAATCGAGCGGTGGATATTGAAATGAGAGGTAATCAGACATCTAATTTAATTGTCTGAATTTCAGCCTATAGTTTGGCGCCTTTCCTGCGACATTTGGCAGAAAAGCCGCCAAAACAACCACTGAATGAAATATCACGTTTGCATTATTTGATTTATTTCGCATTTTTGTTTATTTAAAATTCTTCTTGACTTCTTATTTTTCTATTTCTAATATTTGATTACTTATTATTGTGTATAGTTTTCTCTCTTTATTTTTTACTTTTTTATTTCTGGAATTTTAATATTGTGAGTCTTATTTTTATAATTCCATCTTTTCGTTTGTTTTCATATTCTTAAAATATAATGCATCTCTTATACTTTGGGACAAGGAAATTTGCGATTCATAGAAAGGTCAATTGTTTAGACAATAGTCAAACTCTTTACAGAAAATTTTTTTCACCTTTTATTGGAATTCCTGCTTGATGGGGACCCTTGAGAAAGTCATCAGGCCGGATTTCTTTTTCTTATTGGTTTTACTTTAGGGTTTTTTCCTACTTTCCCTATAATTGTTTTTTCTCATTTTTTTACTTCTGTTTTGATTCATCTTGGTTCCAGTGTATTTTTAGGAATAGCAACTTACGCACTCTCTAAATAAATGTGTGTATCTTTTTAATTTAATAATTAAAAATTGCAATTCGTAATGTATCTATTATAATTCGGTTTAAACTTATAAAATTGTCTTTTTCTTTGTTTATAAACAGGGTGGCCCTAATTAAACTGACAGTGCTCACAGTGTTCCATAGCGCGATCTATTAGCGAGAATGATGCCACATTTTGTAGGAAAATTAAATAAGACGGAGGACAAAGGATTCCACGAAAAAAAAATTAGTTCCAAAAGTCAACGCTAGGGGAATGTGTGGCTTTTAGTCAACTTTGATATTTGCGAAAAATTCCTCTGATAAACATTCTCTAAATTTCTTGATCATTTCTTTCATGATAATATTTAAAAAACATCATATCTAATATTTATGAACAGACATGCTGTAAAAATACAGGATGAATTAAAATGAATGTTGGGATTTACAAGCTTTGCAAGTAGTTATTTAAAAGGTGTATATTTCAAGAGGAGGCATCATCTTCAAAATTATAAATTGAGGTGTTTTATATGCTTTCCTTTTGTTTAAAGGCATGTTTCAAATAATTGCTATAACTTTTACCAAGATTTCTTTAGTACAGGGTGGCCATAATTAAACTGACAGTACTCACAGTGTTCTGTAGCACGATCTATTTGTGAGAATGACGCCACATTTTGTGGAAAGATAAAACAAGACTGACGACGAAGGATTCCGCGAAAAAAAATTATATCCAAAAGTCAACGCTAGGGCAATATGTGGCGCTGTGTAATAGAAAATAGAGTGTTAACAAATGAAAATCAACACGGAAATAAAATTATCTTTTAATTTGCAAATTTGCTGATTTATTTCAAGTGCAATATGGCATTACTTTTAAAAAAGCGAAAAATTTACATAAACACCGATAAAGTCTCTTTATCTACAATTTCACTTACTGGGTAACAGAGAACGCTGAGCAAACGTAGAAGTATTTCATTCAAATTTCACGTTACATCTATTGGCACAGTGCCAGCTGCTTCGGCTTTAAAATGCAATGAGTTACTTTTCGAAACAATCGCATTGAATGTTTATGTGCAACGTCTCTTATCTTTAGTCAAGCGTGCGTTACTGGTCAAATTCTTTTATCTAAACCAGTGCAACGTGTCAGCCGCTCTTCGTGCTTTTAGAAAGCACAAAAAATCAGTAAAGGTAGCTGTCCTCTGTCAGTTAATGGGCTAAAAGGAATGGTTGCGAAGTTTGAGAAAACAGGTTCTCTGAAGGTTCAGTCAGGCAGAGGACGAAAATCTGTACCACAGGATACAAGCGAAGCAGTTACCCCGGCGATTGTCGACAGAGGACAAGACAATATTGCTGCCACTTCTAGCGCTCGTGGAGTTGCTCGGAATATGGATATACCTTACAGTACGGTATGGCAAATCTTACGAAAGATTACCCACTTCTATCCGTACAAGATCAGCCGTGTTCCCTTTGATTCCCTTCCCAGTGATTCCCTTTCATTCACCGAAAGTAGCTGTTTGGTGTGGGTTCACAGCGGAATTTATCATAGATCCGTTCTTCCATGAGAACATTACCCCGACAGGACTGGTAACCTGTTCTGTTACCGGAGAGAAATATCGCCACATATTGAACAGCTTTGTCATTCCGGCACTTCAGCAAAGACAATGCCTGGGGGATATCATTTTCATGTAAGATGGAGCCCCTCCATCCACGTTGTTCTACGGGTACAACAGCTGCTACGATAGAAATTCACAACAGAAAGAGTCATTACCCGCAGCTTTCCATCTGCATGGCCACCTCGGTCCTCTGATCTTACCCCATGCGACTTCTGGCTATGGGGTTACCTTAAGTCCAAAGTCTATCAAGATGTTGTGCAGGACCTGGGTAAGTTGAAGTATAACATATCAAGGACTGTACAGATGGTTCCTGCAGACATGTTACTTTCTGCCGTTTGTGAATACTCTGAACAGAATGCAATATGTGGCCCATAAACACGGCAGCCACATTGAACATGATTTGAATGTGCAAAATAAAAGGTAATTTTATTTCCTTATTGATTTTCATTTGTTAACACTCTATTTTCTAATACACAGCACCACATATTCCCCTAGCGTTGACTTTTGGAACTAATTTTTTTTCGCGGAATCCTTCGTCCTCAGTCTTGTTTAATCTTCCTACAAAATGTGGCGTCATTCTCACAGATAGATCGTGCTACAGAACACTGTGAGTACTGTCAGTTTAATTATGGCCACCCTGTACTAAAGAAATCTTGTTAAAAGTTATAGCAATTATTTGGAACATGCCTTTAAACAAAAGGAAAGTATATAAAACACCTCAATTTAAAATTTTGAAGATGATGCTTCCTCTTGAAACATACACCTTTCAAATAACTACCTGCAAAGCTTGTAAATCACGACATTCATTTTAATTCATCCTGTATTTTTCCAGCATATCAGCTTATACATATTGGATATGATGTTTTTTAAATATTATCATGAAAGAAATGATCAAGAAATTTAGAGAATGTTTATCAGAGGAATTTTTCTCAAACATTAAAGTTGACTAAAAGCGTTGAAACATTGTGAGTACTTTTATCATGAGAAAAGAGTGTAGGCTAATAATTAGATAGAAAAACATGCGAAATCTTCATGATTCATCCAAATGAAAATGTGACTGTGTCTATTGTAATCATGTGGAATATTCCACTTGTTAGAGCCTTGGAATTTCTCTCGTAGATTGGTGAATCAGGAGAAGTCGGCTATAAATAATTAATTGTAGTTTAGTCAAGCAGGAATCCAATTTTCTCAGAATAAAATGTTCATGAAACCAACGATTATTATCGAATTTGGGACTCAATTTTTATAAAATTTTTGTGATTTCTGCTGTTAAAGATGTTATACTAAATATCTTTATTGTCTTGTTCTGGGATTCCGACTTTGTTCACATGTATACGATTAAAATTTCTGCACCATTCGTAAATTAAACGCGATGATATATCCTTTATCCAATTGTAAATGTTGATTTCTCTGTTATCCTCTACCCACAAAATTGATAATTGCGCTAACTGTCTGTAGTAATCTATAGCATGCCGCTACGTGGTTGTTGTTTGTTTGTTTTTACTCAGAGACGCTGTTATTTATTACATTAAAATTTCTTCTGATATTAGCAGCTGTCTTCCACAGAAATCTGCCAAGTGAAATAGCATCACTAGAACAATAATCCCAATTTTATTTGTATTTCCTAATACATACTGTCTATCTCTTTTGAAATGAATCCTGTTGAAATGAATGTAAAAACTCAAAACTTTTTACACATCTCCCCTAAGTATACACTAGGAAAAGGATCTGAAAAGGTAGATCTTTTGTTCAAATTCTACTACATAAAAAATCTGCAATTTTTTTTATAATTAACATTCGAGTTTGAATATCGTTAATCTCTTAATTTTGTATCCGGGTATATTATTTAATCTGAAACTCAATCTCTAAATGTATTCACCGAGTATGCTTAGGAGTAATGATAAGGGCCCCATAGGGATACGACACTGGAACGTTTCATTTTCTGCTCCCTTCCGCTTCCACAAAATTATTTATTCCTTAAATTTTCGAGTCAATCTTACTCCCCTCACCGACATCTGAGCCCCCTCTTCTCTCTGTCATCCATTGGCCAGAAGTCCAAAAGTTGCGAGGATCTCGGGAAATGAGATGGCCAAAAGCTTTCTCGAAGAACTCCTTTTTGTCTCCAACGACCTGAAACAAAGAAAAGTACCCGCTTTCATCTTGTGAGTTTTTAAATACCGCGTCGTTTTTATAAGGAAAAAATCCGTTTTTTCCCCTCTTAGAGGGTTTTTTTTAATTTTTCTAAAGCAGTTACGATGATAATTCAAAAATTTCTGAGAAATGTTTTTATCCAAGCACTTTGTTCTCTTTAAATAGTAAAGCAAAAAACTTATCAATATTTTTCGAATCAAAATTGTTTTGAGTGTTCCAAACTGAAATTTTTTTTCTATTTTTGCTTTTTGGAAAGTTAGCAAAAATTTTGAAACTCCACATTCTTATAGAAATAAAAATTATTTCGAATTATTCGCCATCTTTTCAGGAACATAAAAATTACTAAGTACTATAAACCATGTAATCTCATACTTTTAATAAGTTCAAAGAATAATAACGTTTAGTATGTTTGAAGAAATGTAGCCTTAATATATTAGATAAAGATTCAAACCACTGAGCTTACAGGCTTAGTTTAGTTATATTAGCGTCACTTTTTAAAACAGCACAAAAGCTATTTTGAAACGGATCTTGTGATTAATTAAGATCTACGATTGGATGGCAGGATAGAACATTGAGCACCACCACCACCCCTCTCCAACCTTCTGGCCACGATGGTGAGAGAACCCTGACGGATTTGGTGTATACCAGGACAAATGACTTGGAGGTTTTCCGATAAAAGTGGGACTCGAGCCGTCTGGTCCCGAACCTTACCATCAGAGCATTTCGGCCCTCTGAGCTTACAAAGGTAGAAGCTAAAATTATTTTAAAGTGAATATGCTAAAAAATTTGATTTTTAATAAATACAAAAAATTAACATTATTTAGTAAACCTATATTTCAGATGCCAGTTGACAGAAATAAAAATTCCTGAAAAATAGATAAGAAACTATCTCTTTTTATGGTCGATTAGTTTTTTAACTATTACATAAATTAAATATTCAGTAATACATTAGTTAATGAAATGATCCGAAACCTCTCAAATGAAAGATATTCGGTAGAATGCAATAATAAAATATCCATAACAAATAATAATAATACATAATTTTTTTTCCTTGTAAAGGGAGCAAGAGTAACGTTGTACGTAATGCCTTCAAATTGCGATGGTATTTTAATTTAATTTATTATATTAATCAACGCATCTGCAACAATCTTCATGAGTTTTTCAAAAATTAAAAGAATTGCCATCATTTTATTTGTATTTATTATATTAATTTTCAATATGCTATAATAAGATCCAAATAGCATCAAAAATAAAACTGAAATACCGTATTCAAACAAATATGCTAATTTAAGGGCACATAGTATTACATTATGCCAAATTGGAGCTATTAATCAGTTGAAATTTCACCTCGACATTATACTCACTACAACCGCATGAAATTGGAGCCTAGAAAAGCATAAAGAATATTTTGAAGTTTTGGTGAACTGAATATTGACAATTAATGGCTTTAAATGTTACAATTAATAATGATGAGGCAGAGACAGAGGTAGCAATTTTCCGACGAGGGAAGGGGGAAGCAAGTAATAGTTCGCAAATTAGGCTTCCAGATATCAAATAATAATCAATTTTACATTTTAAAAATAATTAGCTTGTATAAACATTATATACTTAATAATTGGCTATATATTACCTGCAATTTCCTTATGTAACTTTCTTTAATTTTCTGGTGCATAGAATTAAAAAATTTAGGAAATATTTTTGTATTTCAAATATTTGATGTTAAAAGACCATAATAGCCAGAGACTTCAGATGATCTGCATTTTTTAATGCAAAGCTCTACAGTCATCAATTCAGAAAAGATTACAAATAAAGTAGAATAATTAAATCAACTACCCGAATTATAAAAAAAACACGTCAACATATTTTTGATTATAGGTTTAATACTTATATATATATATATATATATATATATATATATATATATATATATATATATATATATATATATATATATATATATATATAAGTATTAAACCTATAATCAAAAATATGTTGACGTGTTTTTTTTATAATTCGGGTAGTTGATTTAATTATTCTACTTTATTTGTAATCTTTTCTGAATTGATGACTGTAGAGCTTTGCATTAAAAAATGCAGATCATCTGAAGTCTCTGGCTATTATGGTCTTTTAACATCAAATATTTGAAATACAAAAATATTTCCTAAATTTTTTAATTCTATGCACCAGAAAATTAAAGAAAGTTACATAAGGAAATTGCAGGTAATATATAGCCAATTATTAAGTATATAATGTTTATACAAGCTAATTATTTTTAAAATGTAAAATTGATTATTATTTGATATCTGGAAGCCTAATTTGCGAACTATTACTTGCTTCCCCCTTCCCTCGTCGGAAAATTGCTACCTCTGTCTCTGCCTCATCATTATTAATTGTAACATTTAAAGCCATTAATTGTCAATATTCAGTTCACCAAAACTTCAAAATATTCTTTATGCTTTTCTAGGCTCCAATTTCATGCGGTTGTAGTGAGTATAATGTCGAGGTGAAATTTCAACTGATTAATAGCTCCAATTTGGCATAATGTAATACTATGTGCCCTTAAATTAGCATATTTGTTTGAATACGGTATTTCAGTTTTATTTTTGATGCTATTTGGATCTTATTATAGCATATTGAAAATTAATATAATAAATACAAATAAAATGATGGCAATTCTTTTAATTTTTGAAAAACTCATGAAGATTGTTGCAGATGCGTTGATTAATATAATAAATTAAATTAAAATACCATCGCAATTTGAAGGCATTACGTACAACGTTACTCTTGCTCCCTTTACAAGGAAAAAAAATTATGTATTATTATTATTTGTTATGGATATTTTATTATTGCATTCTACCGAATATCTTTCATTTGAGAGGTTTCGGATCATTTCATTAACTAATGTATTACTGAATATTTAATTTATGTAATAGTTAAAAAACTAATCGACCATAAAAAGAGATAGTTTCTTATCTATTTTTCAGGAATTTTTATTTCTGTCAACTGGCATCTGAAATATAGGTTTACTAAATAATGTTAATTTTTTGTATTTATTAAAAATCAAATTTTTTAGCATATTCACTTTAAAATAATTTTAGCTTCTACCTTTGTAAGCTCAGAGGGCCGAAATGCTCTGATGGTAAGGTTCGGGACCAGACGGCTCGAGTCCCACTTTTATCGGAAAACCTCCAAGTCATTTGTCCTGGTATACACCAAATCCGTCAGGGTTCTCTCACCATCGTGGCCAGAAGGTTGGAGAGGGGTGGTGGTGGTGCTCAATGTTCTATCCTGCCATCCAATCGTAGATCTTAATTAATCACAAGATCCGTTTCAAAATAGCTTTTGTGCTGTTTTAAAAAGTGACGCTAATATAACTAAACTAAGCCTGTAAGCTCAGTGGTTTGAATCTTTATCTAATATATTAAGGCTACATTTCTTCAAACATACTAAACGTTATTATTCTTTGAACTTATTAAAAGTATGAGATTACATGGTTTATAGTACTTAGTAATTTTTATGTTCCTGAAAAGATGGCGAATAATTCGAAATAATTTTTATTTCTATAAGAATGTGGAGTTTCAAAATTTTTGCTAACTTTCCAAAAAGCAAAAATAGAAAAAAAATTTCAGTTTGGAACACTCAAAACAATTTTGATTCGAAAAATATTGATAAGTTTTTTGCTTTACTATTTAAAGAGAACAAAGTGCTTGGATAAAAACATTTCTCAGAAATTTTTGAATTATCATCGTAACTGCTTTAGAAAAATTAAAAAAAACCCTCTAAGAGGGGAAAAAACGGATTTTTTCCTTATAAAAACGACGCGGTATTTAAAAACTCACAAGATGAAAGCGGGTACTTTTCTTTGTTTCAGGTCGTTGGAGACAAAAAGGAGTTCTTCGAGAAAGCTTTTGGCCATCTCATTTCCCGAGATCCTCGCAACTTTTGGACTTCTGGCCAATGGATGACAGAGAGAAGAGGGGGCTCAGATGTCGGTGAGGGGAGTAAGATTGACTCGAAAATTTAAGGAATAAATAATTTTGTGGAAGCGGAAGGGAGCAGAAAATGAAACGTTCCAGTGTCGTATCCCTATGGGGCCCTTATCATTACTCCTAAGCATACTCGGTGAATACATTTAGAGATTGAGTTTCAGATTAAATAATATACCCGGATACAAAATTAAGAGATTAACGATATTCAAACTCGAATGTTAATTATAAAAAAAATTGCAGATTTTTTATGTAGTAGAATTTGAACAAAAGATCTACCTTTTCAGATCCTTTTCCTAGTGTATACTTAGGGGAGATGTGTAAAAAGTTTTGAGTTTTTACATTCATTTCAACAGGATTCATTTCAAAAGAGATAGACAGTATGTATTAGGAAATACAAATAAAATTGGGATTATTGTTCTAGTGATGCTATTTCACTTGGCAGATTTCTGTGGAAGACAGCTGCTAATATCAGAAGAAATTTTAATGTAATAAATAACAGCGTCTCTGAGTAAAAACAAACAAACAACAACCACGTAGCGGCATGCTATAGATTACTACAGACAGTTAGCGCAATTATCAATTTTGTGGGTAGAGGATAACAGAGAAATCAACATTTACAATTGGATAAAGGATATATCATCGCGTTTAATTTACGAATGGTGCAGAAATTTTAATCGTATACATGTGAACAAAGTCGGAATCCCAGAACAAGACAATAAAGATATTTAGTATAACATCTTTAACAGCAGAAATCACAAAAATTTTATAAAAATTGAGTCCCAAATTCGATAATAATCGTTGGTTTCATGAACATTTTATTCTGAGAAAATTGGATTCCTGCTTGACTAAACTACAATTAATTATTTATAGCCGACTTCTCCTGATTCACCAATCTACGAGAGAAATTCCAAGGCTCTAACAAGTGGAATATTCCACATGATTACAATAGACACAGTCACATTTTCATTTGGATGAATCATGAAGATTTCGCATGTTTTTCTATCTAATTATTAGCCTACACTCTTTTCTCATGATAAAAGTACTCACAATGTTTCAACGCTTTTAGTCAACTTTAATGTTTGAGAAAAATTCCTCTGATAAACATTCTCTAAATTTCTTGATCATTTCTTTCATGATAATATTTAAAAAACATCATATCCAATATGTATAAGCTGATATGCTGGAAAAATACAGGATGAATTAAAATGAATGTCGTGATTTACAAGCTTTGCAGGTAGTTATTTGAAAGGTGTATGTTTCAAGAGGAAGCATCATCTTCAAAATTTTAAATTGAGGTGTTTTATATACTTTCCTTTTGTTTAAAGGCATGTTCCAAATAATTGCTATAACTTTTAACAAGATTTCTTTAGTACAGGGTGGCCATAATTAAACTGACAGTACTCACAGTGTTCTGTAGCACGATCTATCTGTGAGAATGACGCCACATTTTGTAGGAAGATTAAACAAGACTGAGGACGAAGGATTCCGCGAAAAAAAATTAGTTCCAAAAGTCAACGCTAGGGGAATATGTGGTGCTGTGTATTAGAAAATAGAGTGTTAACAAATGAAAATCAATAAGGAAATAAAATTACCTTTTATTTTGCACATTCAAATCATGTTCAATGTGGCTGCCGTGTTTATGGGCCACATATTGCATTCTGTTCAGAGTATTCACAAACGGCAGAAAGTAACATGTCTGCAGGAACCATCTGTACAGTCCTTGATATGTTATACTTCAACTTACCCAGGTCCTGCACAACATCTTGATAGACTTTGGACTTAAGGTAACCCCATAGCCAGAAGTCGCATGGGGTAAGATCAGAGGACCGAGGTGGCCATGCAGATGGAAAGCTGCGGGTAATGACTCTTTCTGTTGTGAATTTCTATCGTAGCAGCTGTTGTACCCGTAGAACAACGTGGATGGAGGGGCTCCATCTTACATGAAAATGATATCCCCCAGGCATTGTCTTTGCTGAAGTGCCGGAATGACAAAGCTGTTCAATATGTGGCGATATTTCTCTCCGGTAACAGAACAGGTTACCAGTCCTGTCGGGGTAATGTTCTCATGGAAGAACGGATCTATGATAAATTCCGCTGTGAACCCACACCAAACAGCTACTTTCGGTGAATGAAAGGGAATCACTGGGAAGGGAATCAAAGGGAACACGGCTGATCTTGTACGGATAGAAGTGGGTAATCTTTCGTAAGATTTGCCATACCGTACTGTAAGGTATATCCATATTCCGAGCAACTCCACGAGCGCTAGAAGTGGCAGCAATATTGTCTTGTCCTCTGTCGACAATCGCCGGGGTAACTGCTTCGCTTGTATCCTGTGGTACAGATTTTCGTCCTCTGCCTGACTGAACCTTCAGAGAACCTGTTTTCTCAAACTTCGCAACCATTCCTTTTAGCCCATTAACTGACAGAGGACAGCTACCTTTACTGATTTTTTGTGCTTTCTAAAAGCACGAAGAGCGGCTGACACGTTGCACTGGTTTAGATAAAAGAATTTGACCAGTAACGCACGCTTGACTAAAGATAAGAGACGTTGCACATAAACATTCAATGCGATTGTTTCGAAAAGTAACTCATTGCATTTTAAAGCCGAAGCAGCTGGCACTGTGCCAATAGATGTAACGTGAAATTTGAATGAAATACTTCTACGTTTGCTCAGCGTTCTCTGTTACCCAGTAAGTGAAATTGTAGATAAAGAGACTTTATCGGTGTTTATGTAAATTTTTCGCTTTTTTAAAAGTAATGCCATATTGCACTTGAAATAAATCAGCAAATTTGCAAATTAAAAGATAATTTTATTTCCGTGTTGATTTTCATTTGTTAAAACTCTATTTTCTATTACACAGCGCCACATATTCCCCTAGCGTTGACTTTTGGATATAATATTTTTTTGCGGAATCCTTCGTCCTCAGTCTTGTTTTAACTTTCCACAAAATGTGGCGTCATTCTCACAAATAGATCGTGCTACAGAACACTGTGAGTACTGTCAGTTTAATTATGGCCACCCTGTACTAAAGAAATCTTGGTAAAAGTTATAGCAATTATTTGAAACATGCCTTTAAACAAAAGGAAAGCATATAAAACACCTCAATTTATAATTTTGAAGATGATGCCTCCTCTTGAAATATACACCTTTTAAATAACTACTTGCAAAGCTTGTAAATCCCAACATTCATTTTAATTCATCCTGTATTTTTACAGCATGTCTGTTCATAAATATTAGATATGATGTTTTTAAAATATTATCATGAAAGAAATGATCAAGAAATTTAGAGAATGTTTATCAGAGGAATTTTTCGCAAATATCAAAGTTGACTAAAAGCCACACACTCCCCTAGCGTTGACTTTTGGAACTATTTTTTTTTTCGTGGAATCCTTTGTCCTCCGTCTTATTTAATTTTCCTACAAAATGTGGCATCATTCTCGCTAATAGATCGCGCTATGGAACACTGTGAGCACTGTCAGTTTAATTAGGGCCACCCTGTTTATAAACAAAGAAAAAGACAATTTTATAAGTTTAAACCGAATTATAATAGATACATTACGAATTGCAATTTTTAATTATTAAATTAAAAAGATACACACATTTATTTAGAGAGTGCGTATGTTGCTATTCCTAAAAATACACTGGAACCAAGATGAATCAAAACAGAAGTAAAAAAATGAGAAAAAACAATTATAGGGAAAGTAGGAAAAAACCCTAAAGTAAAACCAATAAGAAAAAGAAATCCGGCCTGATGACTTTCTCAAGGGTCCCCATCAAGCAGGAATTCTAATAAAAGGTGAAAAAAATTTTCTGTAAAGAGTTTGACTATTGTCTAAACAATTGACCTTTCTATGAATCGCAAATTTCCTTGTCCCAAAGTATAAGAGATACATTATATTTTAAGAATATAAAAACAAACGAAAAGATGGAATTATAAAAATAAGACTCACAATATTAAAATTCCAGAAATAAAAAAGTAAAAAATAAAGAGAGAAAACTATACACAATAATAAGTAATCAAATATTAGAAATAGAAAAATAAGAAGTCAAGAAGAATTTTAAATAAACAAAAATGCGAAATAAATCAAATAATGCAAACGTGATATTTCATTCAGTGGTTGTTTTGGCGGCTTTTCTGCCAAATGTCGCAGGAAAGGCGCCAAACTATAGGCTGAAATTCAGACAATTAAATTAGATGTCTGATTACCTCTCATTTCAATATCCACCGCTCGATTTCTTAGTCGACCGGCAAAATATATATGACAAAATGTGACGTTTTTCGGCTCGTCGGTTATTATTCCAAATGTTGAGCAAAATATGGATTGAATATTTGATAGTTTCATCTTATTTTCGACATATTATCGATAGAACTCTACCGATACCTGTCACACATATATCTTACGTGACCAATGAAGAGGATTCGGCAGAATATAACATCTAATTCACCTGCCATCTTTTCGCTTGTATTGCTAAATGTAACGTAAACGCCGCCGGAGTCCAACGCATTGATATCTTATGTAAATACAAGTAATATCAAAAACTTCTTTTAAAAATCAATTCCTACTTAGATAATAAGGAAAATTTTTATTTGGCCACTTTTCATTAAATAATTACAATTGTTGTTGTTTTCGTGGTGTCGGTAATTATGCCAAATGTCGAGCACACTATGGGTTGAGTATATGACAGTTTCATTTTATGTTCGACAATCAGTCGACGTACTTTGCTTAATCGATTCAAGGAGAATTGTCGGTAAATGTATTCACCAGTAACCTTGTCGGCTATTAGTCGAACATTGTTACTCTGTCAGCTTAAATTATTCCTTGGATATTTCAATTATTTATAAAACACTAATTCTAAGATGGATTTTAAATTATTATATTCGTTATTACCAAACTCTCCACACCTATGTTCCGAATCAATAAATTATTTGCCGACAAAATTCTCAACCTCTTGCCGACGAGCCAAATTGTCTTCCCCCCTCCACACTGTCACCGCCTCTGTGCTAAAGAGCGATTTAGACAGTAGACAAAAACCTTATGTATCTTGTATGCTATTTGAAAGTTGATATTAAGTCGCATAAGCTGTGCAGTGCAGATAGAATCGGTTATTCGTTACATAGCGAATTCTCTACAGTCTGAAACGAAATTACATTCTTTTTTTAATGGCATTCTTACGGGCACACTCGAATTCTCGCTGATCGTCGCATGAACTGAAATTATTTACAGTTAAGAACTATATTAAACGGTGTTTTATCTCAGATTTAGAGGTATTTTCAGACAGAAATTTTAAGAGCTTACATTTTCCAAAAAATCCCTTAACAGCAGATTAATTACAGGAAACCGCTGATCTTCCAAAGCTTTACGAGAAAGCTGACAGACAAAGACCCTAAGAATCCATTCATTGTTTAACACTGGATTCATAAATACGTGGAAGCCATATTTTCTCTAGCGAGCTATCAACGGATCCTGCTGTCCAAGAATTCAGATATCAGATAAAACAGATCCTAATTATCTAAAGGGTTATAGATCTCAAAACTTTGAAAATTTTCCATCAAAAGCCAAGCACACAAGTGTTAAAAATAAATAATGAATTGAAATTCATACAAAGATAATTAAATTTCCTAAATATTATGTGTTCCTCTTTTAAAATCCTTTTTAGAAACTATTCAGCTTTTGTTTGCATTTGCCCTTAATTTCATTTTGTGTTATTCATTTTTAAGCCAATGGTACAGAAACTATTGCTGTTCCGTATGATGGCTTTTATCGCTTATATGGGTACAAATGGTTTTCTTCAGCATCAGATGCAAATATTGCTCTTACTTTAGCCAGAATAGTTCAGAATAGTTTTGAAATGCCAAAGGTAAGCATAATAAGTATTAATTTTTTTATATATGTATATGTAAGACAACATGCTGAACTATCATATACGTGAAATGAGTAGAAAGATAACAAGTAATTGAAGCATAAATTTTTCTGATAACTCAACATAATTATTAATTCTGAAGTAAAAGACAGCCAAGGGGTACACACAAAATGTCGTAAATAACTTTTAAGATCTCATCTTTACAGACGAAAATAAACTTTTTAAGTAATTCAATAAATGGCGAGAAGCAGATCGCTTTATTTATATAAACATGATAGGTTTCATGTTTTCTATGCAGTCTTTTAAATAAAGTAAGGCGAGGTTAAAGTATATATCAAGAATCTGGGCAACCTCTTCGTATTTTTAAAAGAATCACACTCAAAAAATTTCCACTCCTTGATTGGTAATACTAGAGACATCTTTCTACCTGACTAAATTAATTTGGAAGAGTGGCTTTTTCGAAAGGAAAGAATTTTGCTTTCACAACTTGAGCTACTACTCGATTCAAACTAATCTAATGAGGTAATTTTGTAACTTGATCAGAAATTATCAATCCCTTTAAAGATAAATCTAAATAAACTGAATTTCTATGGGATTTCATTTTTTTAAAAAGCTATAGAAATGTCTCCCTTTCCAAAACAAATTTGAGACAATCAGACATTAAGATTTAGGAAATTAAAGGATACAGGAATAAGATGCTCGAATTTCTAATCGTTAATCGTCAGGCTTCAAGAACCTCTGCTAAATGAATAATATCTAATGCAGTGATGTAATTATAGGATGGTAAACTTGCCAAATGCCCAGGTTCCTCTATCTTAAGATCGTTGCAGTTATAATTTTTGAGATGCAAACACTGCTACTGCCCTATACTTCAGGTCAAAATAATGGGAGAAGGATCATACTATTTATTTATAAAAACTTTAAAAAAAGAAAGAATAAGAAGTTGAGAGAAATACAACAAATATTCTGAAAAGACAAAAGAAGGCTAAGAGTATCCTTAAAATAAATTAAAAACGAATGATAAAAATGCAGTGTGACGAGAAGGAACAAAAATGAAAGCATTCAGATTCTCTATTTCGAATGCTCTGAGTACTCAGGATGTCAGTATTTATGATTGAGTGATTGCTACACATATACACACATATTTAAATTTCGATTTTTAATGAACTAAAAAAGCGTGTTTTCGAAAATTGCTTTTATTTTAAGTAAAGAATATGATTCATTTATGACACGATTGTTCATAAATACTTCAATATCCCATAAATTAATTCCATGCTCTTTAGAAAAGCGAACTAAATTTTTCAAATTCTGAAGACTTTTTTACAAACTAAATCACATTTTTACTTTGTTAGAAAAGTAGTATATATGGCTGAAGCGCAGTTTTATTATTAAATCGCACACTCTTTGCTACAATATAATACCCAAATTTAGTTATATATTATCTATATATTTCAAGGACAAGGTGAGATCCTGAAAAATATAAGCATTGAAGATAAATTCGATTCTTATGAGGCTTAGTCAATTATTTTTGTTGAATTAGGAAATGTAATGTAAATGTATTACAGAATTAATACAGTTAAAATATATTTACTAATTTTATAAACATTTTTTAAGGAATTACTGACACAAACAAATGTTCTGACTTTCGCAATCTGTTTGCATATGTATGGATTTCAATAAAGTACCTTTCTAGAATTTTTGTTTTAATACAGAAAAGCAATACACACTCATAATTTCAGCTTTCTTTTTTAATTAGAATGAAACTGGGCTTACAATGTTTTGTGTCGAAACGAGGAATTCTAAAGGGCAGTTAAACAATATTCAGATGGTGAAGCTGAAAAACAAACTGGGAACTCGAGGACTCCCAACAGCAGAACTGCTTCTCGATGGTTGCATAGCATATAAGGTAATTATTGAAGAGTCTTGTAAATTAAAAAGAAGAGGAAGTTATGCGATGATATTTCATTAATTCACCTTTTGTTAAATAAAATACTGTCAATAAGTATCGGCTCTTTTTTCAATGTGTCGTGTAATTGCAAATTGAGCTATCTGCCTTTTTTTTCTTTTAAAATCCCTTTTTCGACAATTTTAAAACCATTTCATCTCTTCTATCTTCCGGCAACACTTTCCTTAGCTTCTTCTCGAAAACATTTCCTCTGATATCAGCTGTGCTCGCATGTCCATGCAAGCCATCATTACACCATCTGAATACACTTCACGTGACACATTCTCTATTCCATACGCATTCTCCGTTCAATTACAAATGCTGATGGACCGATTCTACCGGCAAAAAATGGATGACTCTTCGTTCTGCCTTCTCTGTCGTTTAGCGATTTTATTTTCATTTGAGAACACTTTATGTAATTATATCTGCCTGGTTTTTCAATTCTCACGATTCAGATTTGATTCGGACAAGTGAAAGCGAAGATCATAAAAATACATCAGAGAAAGACGTTTCTATTTACATCATTATATAGAACATACATTATGATTTTTTTCTTTACATGGAGCAGACAGGCGATTTTTTTTCACTTTTAGCATCTTGAAGGTGGAATATGAGAACACATTCTGAATAATATATAATTAAATATTTTTATTTAATTATTATTTTTATTTATGTGCAGAGTTTTATCTGAAATTGGGAATACTTATTTTGCAAGAAATGGACCAAAATTTAAGCTAGAAAAGCACTTCTTACCAACAGTTCAAATCTGAATTAATATATAATAATAAATAATTTTATATACAACTGTAACAATTTTTTACTAGCAAAAGAACATGAAATCTATGCTTAGATCTTCATAGTAAAGTTCATGATTCAATTGTTTTTAGATGTCTCCAGAAGATCGCGGAATAGCTTCAATATCTCCCATGTTGAATACTACTCGTGTACATAATTCCTTGAGTTCTGTTGGTTACATGCGAAAGTAAGGATAAATTCTTTGTGTCTCATGAAATATTGATTATAATAATGAAGGAAATATTAATGAATGATATTCATGTAAACATAAAACTGTATATTGCATAATAATAAGCAACAGTCTTTGTCCGATACTGTATACAAATAATTTAATAATTGTTAACAATACTTTCCTCTAATACTTATACATTAATAAAATATTATGAGTAGAAATAATTACATTTTTCAATTATGAAATTTCCTCACCTTTTAAGAGACTTATTCATAAATATGAATATTCCTGTAGTATTGGTTACTATTTGATCTCTCATCTTATGCATGTCATATTTAAACGTTCAAATATATATATTTATATTACATTCATCTTTGGACATGCTATGCTCCATGCTTCTGCCCATCAAATTTGTAGAGATATTAAAATGCAAGCTTACACGCTTAGAGCACTTTCAATATCTCAAACTGATGTTGAATGAGTTTTTCGTTGCACACACCACAATAACTTATTAAAAAAATGTGATATGAAAGTAATAAGGCCTTAATTAACTCTTTTTAATTTTTAAAAAGCAATCATGCTCTAAATTAATTGCAGTATTTACCAAACTTTTAAAAATGGACAAAGTTGTATTCGTCCTTCATCTAACAATACTTGAGAGCAACTTACGATGACATATAGCTTAAATCAAATCATTATATAAAAACAACATATTTTGGGAAACCTTGTTATCACGTGTACAACTGCAAGAGAAGAATTTTATATTGTTTGGATATTTTATGACTTCTCTGTTATATCTTCTATTTCTCAAACTTCATTTATTTTCCTTATTATTAAGTTGAAGTTGTAACTGTCGACTAATCAATGTCTACAACAGTATGTTTATTTAGAAAATTTATTTCAAGCATTAATAAAGCATATTAAATTGTTTATACAAGCAATAAGGGCTGTCTTTTATTTCTTATTTTGGATAATCATTTAGATGCTCATTTGCTTCGGTCTACGGAAAATCAATATTCCCCAGAAAACAAGTGATACAATTCTTTTTTTATTTTTTAAAAACAATTTCTATCTAGTTATTATTCGAGAAAAGTGTTGAAATTCAAACAAATGTTTGTTTGTTTTTCAGGATTTTGTTGCTGTCTCGAGATTATAGTCGGAAAAGAGTAGCATTTGGAAGAACACTTAGTGAAACTCCTTTACATATGCGTGCATTAAGTAATATGGAAATAGAAATCAGAGGTTCTTTATTGTTATTATTGAAGGTACAAGATACACCCTTTGTTATGATGTAATCTAAAATGTTAAGTTAGTAATTCGACCTGGTGTTACAAATTTAGACCAGTAGCATTCGTCAATACAGTCGTTGCTTCGAAGTATGGCATTAATTTGAAACAGAACTTACTTTAGAAAGCGCCGTATTAGTGGCAGATCGATGGCAGGCTATGTAGCATATAACTCATTATTGGTGCTGACCAGTTACCTTTAACAAAATGAAAATGAATGATTCTAACGTATTGTTTAATGCTGCAAAAAATAGATTCCAAAATTAAGCATTCTTATTTCCAAAGTTTATAGTTAATACTTACTCTTTACTCCTTCATTTATCATTTCTATTGTAATGCTATAAATGATTCATCCGACTTAATGCATCTAAATTACAAGGCGTAAGTAATAATACGAGTACTGAGGATAATTTGAGAATTCCTTATTGCGTTCTATAAAAGATTATTTTCACCACCATTTCTGTACACCCAGGGTAAGAGCGATCTGGAATGCCGAAGATTTCCATGTTAACATATGCAAAATACGCAGCTTATCTCTTATATTCGGTCATTGCTTTACGAAAAATTTGGTCATTGCACATCACATCATTGCTTGTTGATGATCGAGACTGCTCTACGAAAAAATACGTTCGTTTTACCACGACCAGTGTTGAAACGAAACTATCCGCTTGATTCAAAAATATTGTTGACAACAAAAGATCCTGGAACGAATTATGAAGTTTTTAAAAGAACAAAGGCATTGACTTAGGAGGACTAATTGTGCTCTTCAGCAATTATCCTTTGGCTCTAATGTCCCGGAGATCTTTCCTGTTGGGTAAAGGAATCATGCTTTTACGTGTGTTACCGTAGAAAAAACAATTTCTAAGTGGGAAAATTCGTGTCGAAAGGGTTCAAAATACATTGCAGACTGTTTCAGAGCTCACTTTTTTTCAATCACTCCCATAATTTTTTTCAATGAATCCAGGATACTTTATTTTTATTTAAATTTAATGCAAATAATCTTATTCCTTTTACTTATAGTTAGGGAAAGGTTTTTTTGAATTTTTATAAATTTTATTACAGGTTGCAGTCTTATTTGGTAAAGATGAACTGGAGATGAATTCTGCTGACGAGCGACTCCTACTCCGTTTATTGTCCCCTGTAATGAAGCTTTACACTGCTAAGCAGGTGGAAATTATATCATTTTTTTCCTTTATAAAGCTTTTTCATTTTATATCCATTTATTTATCTCTTTTGAAGGATCAGATGCTTCTTAAACATTCTCATAAACAAAAGTTTGAAACAAGAATTCTATTCCCTTTTCTTCACATTTTACATACATGCATAATGTTGTTAACCACATCTGAACACGCATTTATGAATGCAACACTCATTCGACATTAATTTTTAAAGCAGTTTTAAAATCATGTGTTAATAATACGCCTACAAAAAATCTTCCTGAAAATTGTTTAATTGAGATAAATCATTTTTATATTATTTCTAGCACTGATTAAAAAAATAAAATTTATATTTTTTAAATGACATAGTTAATTTTTACGAAAGTTTGGGATAAACAACGCAAATCAAAATGTTTTGTAATTTCATTTTTCAATTTTATTTTTTCATATCATAAATACATGCTTTACATTTATATTCAAACTCTGTCCTGATTTAAGAAAAAAAATGAGTCCATAAAAAAAGCTACAAATCATTCTAATAGTTTTTGAATTTTTCTCAGAATTTTTCCCCCTTTCCTTTCGGCGATTTTATCAAAAACCCTCCCTTTTGGACGCTGGATATTACTCTGATATTCCGTCTTTTTGTTTCCTTCATGTTTTCGTGGAGTCTGTCATTTGGTTCCTGCCTAATAGTACATCATTTGCAAGAAAAACTCCTTGAATGGATTGGAACAGCACATATTTCTTCGTAATAGTTCGGAATTTGGTAATTGTTCGAGATTCCTAGTATGGGTCTGTTTACACCTAGATTCAATGATTTCTAGGCTTCTATCTTCTTTATCCGGCAGTGTAACTAATAGGCATATTTTTAAATTTTGATGATTCAATGAAAAGTCTCCGTTCCTCAGGATAGTACTAAAAAGGTGTTCGGAAGTAGGCATGCGACCTGAACATTTTTGCAATAAACAAGTTCATCCTCTTGAGATTGAAACGAAACGCACTTTTCTCCTCGATATTAAGAAAATGAGGGAGACAGCAATCCTCCCCCTCAATCTGGAACTTGCACCAATTTCATGGACAAATCAGAATTTGTCTATAAATTATTTAATTCATATTGGTTAAAATGTTTAGGTTCGTAGCTGCTTGAATAATTTGTCCGCATGAAAGTATTCCGCATGAAAGTACAGTTTCTACATCAATAAAAATATTTTTAAATATATATGAATAGTAGAACCAATATACTTCATACATGATGGAGAAATCTGGCAAATGATTTTTAGGATAAAATATCCTTTTTTCCTCCCTTATTTTGAAATTTTTTACATTTCCTGTATTAAACAGTATCATCAATGTGAATTTTAGACTCTATGATTAGACCTTTGATATACGAAATTAAAAAGCTTCTTTTTGTAATCTCGAAAGAAAGATCCTAAACTAAAGATTCAGGGAGGCTTGTTTCTTGAATGGAATTTTCATCTTGGAAATCTTGTTTGAACTCAATTCTTTGGAGTAATCTTTTAATTAGTTAAGTCTTTTAGATTTTAAACGCTTTCTAAGGATTTCAATTTATACTTATCTTTTTATATTTTATTAAAAGCAAATAAATTAGTTTATTGAAAGATTTATATTATTTAAGTTTCATTGAAGTGATTATATTAAATCAAATCTTACCTTAAAAGTAATTCAAGAAATGATTATCATCTTTTGAAAAATAATAAAATAATAATTTTTTGAAATGTTTCTTTTTTAGGCCATTGCTGTCGTTTCTGAAGGTCTGGAAACCTTTGGAGGCCAAGGCTATATGGAAGATTCGAGATTGCCTGTGCTACTAAGAGATGTGCAAGTAGGTATTCCTTTCCGACAGATACTAAAAAAAAATAATAAATAATTGAAAAAAATTTATTTAGTTACCACCCATTTAAATTGCACACCTTTTATCTATTTTTTGTGCCGGTATACTTCATCGACTTTTTCACCTAATATGTAATTACAAGCAACTTGCTCAAGCTAGTAATTTGTTTTAACTGAAATATGTAGTATGCCCAATAAACATATGAAATATGCTCATGGAGAGATAACATTTGTCTGTGAACACTATTTGATTTGTTGTTAATGGAACCACTGGAATGGGAACAAAGCAGTCCATCGAAGCAGATGGGTAGCTCAAGATTGAATAATTTTCTTTAATGAAATCAGGATTTTTATCCTTATATTTATCACATTTTTATGAAAAGTGAGAAAAACTTGCAAGAGACTTATGAAATATTTAGAGTAAGAAGCTGTTTTCGAATGAACTAAGTATTTCAATGTGTTTTGCGAAGGATAGTATAAGGCCCGGCCAACTAGAGACCTCTTAATTTGAAGAAAATACCGTACGTGTGTGGCTTTTTATGGTTTGTTTATGATCTCACTGGATTGTTGCTGATAACTAAATACTGTATAAAAGGCTGATAACTAAATTGGAGAAGAAAGCTGTGTGTAAAAGTTCTCACTGAGTCCAGTGCACTCAGTAGTGATTCAATTCACTTTTTTTTGTAATTCAATCTCCATACTAGATTACCTTTTCTATTCATCTTATTTATGCCTTTGCGGTATATTTTTCCGTATAGAAATGTAAAATAATATTGGAACGGTGCAGAAATAATATGGCGAAAATAAAAAGGGGGAAACGACTATGAAACTGAAGAACCTGACTTTTTAGGATTTCCATGGACGCTTTGAGCAACATTTTTTTATTTTATTAATTTAGATTG
This sequence comes from Argiope argentata, assembly GCA_026289955.1. Taxonomy (NCBI): domain Eukaryota; kingdom Metazoa; phylum Arthropoda; class Arachnida; order Araneae; family Araneidae; genus Argiope; species Argiope argentata. The sequence continues at coordinate 666,034 of JAOUZG010002972.1, forward strand.
CGAGAATGTATTGTTTTGAATGATAAATATTTGGTGGGAAAAGATTACTTTTAAAACATAGCAGTGAATCAAAGCTTTTTGGCTTTAATGCTCTTATTAATTGAACAGATTGTGCATTCATTCATTTTACAGAACAAATAATGTTTTGTGCATTCATGTCCTTCAATTAAAAATAATAATGCTAGTTTGTAATAATTAGGCCTATAAATAAAAAAAAGTTGCAAAAATTACTTTTTTTTGCAAATAAGGTATGAAACAAAAACAAAATGCTACCGTAAGATACGAAATATATAACCGACCGTATAAGGTACGGTCGGTTTTTGGATGAAACAACATGCAGCCGTAACCCCCTCCCCCAGTAAAAAAAAAGAGCACATCTGAGTTTCAAGATTTACAATTGTATCTTTCGAATCTGGTGTTAATAGAAATGAACTTCAAAGGTCAGATTTTATAATGGTCTCCACAATGATTAAAAAACAGTAAAAGAATGACTTTTTTTAAGATTTCTCAGTAATTCAATCCCGCCTTTCTTTTTTCTGAATGCTTATCAAATTTTGTACAAAATCACAGTAGTTTTTGTGATATAATTTGGTTAGCTGAAAACTCTGAGTGAAAAGAGCCAACTCATTAGGAACCTAAAGTTATTAAATTTCAGCTTGTTGAAAGTGAGAAAGAAAAAGCACTCAATTTCTCTTTTTCCAACTAACGTTTCAAAAATAAATTAAATGCAATTCAGAATGATCTTTAATATGAGCATTATTTTTGAAATTACGCATAATTTATGCTTTTCTTGATTGAAAGCATTATTAGCATTTCAGCACTCTTCAAAATATATTCTTTATCGTAACAGAGACATTTCGTTGAAATAAGTTTTTATTGTCAATGAAAATGATCGATTCCCTAGTTTATAAATGATTTTTTTAACTGATCGAGAAGAAACAAATTTTAGTACTGACAGTTTAAATCAATAAATTAACTAGGCTTTATTAAAAAAGAATTGTTTTAATTCTTAGAAAAAAACTATTATTAATCGAATAAGAAAAAACATTAAACTGAAAAGAGTCTCTATTGTTAACAATAAAGATATTACACGTTTTGTTTCTAAATTACGTTCAGTATTTATTGCCGTTTAATTAGACCATTAGGTGTTGAATACTTAAAGTTTTTTTATAAAAAATGTTTGGAAATCAAAAATGAAATAACGGAAATGAAGGTAAACTTCCAAGAGAAAATCCAATTGACAATGTCTGGTTGAAAAATCAGGATAAGGATGAAATTTATGGTGATGCTACAATATCGAGGAAAACGTTATTTTTTTAAGTTTATGTTCATTATCAAATTATTTTGTTCTCTAGATATTCGTGATTCTTCACACTTTGGACTTCCAGGAATTTGTAAAGAAAAATCTTTTGAAATTATGATTACCTCCTGGATAACCCGATGGGTCAAAATTTTAAAAAGTCAGATTTCATGCGCAATCTTGAAATGAAAAGTCTAAATTCTTGCAACCTTTTGGGCACCATCCCTCTAAGGGAAGAAACTCTTTCCCTGTCAGTTCACGCCCATAGGATTACGATGTCTGAAAGAAATTCCTAAATGGATGACATTTTATGATCAGGTTTTTTAATGACTAAACAAATAAAAATACAATCAGGATAAATATAAAGCTGTATTAAATTACATATGGAATCGAGATTTTCTTTGAAATCCAAAGCATGCAGTAAACAGGAATTCATCAAATGCAAATTAAAAATACATCATCCCTTTTTTAACATGCTTGTGTTAAGACAATAACATTTGTGTCAGAAATATTATTTCTTGCAGAAGATTCTTGCAGTAATGTTTTAATATGAAATACAGAATGGATAGAAGAATAAAATAAAGGTAATGAAACACTATAAAGAACCCTTTCAATTAGACCGAAAAGGGGCAACAAGGAAATAGAAAGGATTTTTTAAAAATTTTGTCAGATACTCCGACCACAAGGAATAGGGATCTCCGACCACTTTTGAGAAAGAAGATTTCTCCCCATCCCCGAAACTTTGACCGTAAAATCGTTATGTTTTATTTATTATACAAGTTATTGTTGCGAATTTCAGTAAATGAAGGTAATTAATTTTTTATAGAGTATTGCATCAAATTAAAATTTGTATCTGGTTCTCCTGTAATAATATATTTCATGTAAAAAAATGCCAATAAACAGGAAATTTTCTTCTGTAAACATTTTTAGAATGAGCCAAGTAAACATTTTTTTAAACTACCAAACATGAAATGCGAAAAATAAATATTTAATAAACTATCGAAATACTATTCTGTCTTATGTTTTATTTTACCAGTGTTCTCGTAAGAAACTATGCGATGTAGCTTATGTTATTGCTATGGTTTAAAATTGCTGTACTTTTTTTTAAGAAGGAGCTTACAGTACAGTTTAAAATCAATGATATATTAAATACCAAGAAACGCATAAACGTAAATTCTTGTACTTTGTAATAAATTTTGAGGATATAATTATTTAAAGGATTAGAAAACGCTCAGGTTACATTTAAATATATCTTTTTTATTTAAAAATACTGAAATCATTCAAATTTTTCTATTCTAGATAGTGCAGAATAATATAATTGTTCTTGTTTTTTTTCTGTATGCGATCATTTTCTTTTTTGAAGGCATGTAAATAGACGCATTAAAGGTTGTAATTTTAACCTCAACTTGTTCTTGCTCATAATATCTTCACACAAGATATGCAAAGTGAAATGGAAATATTTTCGAATATCTTCATAATTGCTAGGTCTTTTATTGTCGTTGGATAAATCTACTTTACAAGGAAGATTAGAGAAATTTCTAGTCTAATGGAAATTGAAAGAATGAAAAAACAGTTTTGAACGTGATTTCAAGAACCTTTATACCATAGCTATCCTATCATTTAGAATTCTAAGGTCTATTTTACTAGCAATAATGTATCGAATGAGCATTTAAAATGCAGATGGCTTATCAACTCTGTAATTTTGGCATCAATCCACCATCATTTGATTTCATCGATAAAAGTCAAGTTTTTACAAAGCTGAGAAAAGTTTTGAAATGAAAATGTTTGTTTGAAACTACCAAACAAATTTTATAATTTATTTGATAGATTCAATCAAAAAAGAAAAACTTCCTTGAATTAATCACCTTAGCATTTTACTGCATTCTAGCAAAATGTATGTGTAATCTGAGTTGTCTCTTAAACTGAGTTAAATGAATGCTTCAGATAAGTACTTCATGCAGAAGGGTATTTCCTTTATACCAAGGCCTATCAATGGTAAATCCAAGATATGAATTTTCATGAAAAGAATAATTGAAGAAATCCGTAAATTAATTTACGGCAGCTTTTTTATTATTCGTCTATCGAAGAATAACAAGTTGATCTTGTGTCAGATATGCTGATGAAACGCTAACGAAAAACTGGAAAAGTATTTGAAATGTTATAAATTGGAGAAGTTTTTCCCGTTGCGCTCTTAATAGGCGGTTTTGAGACCTGCGCTCTCTATGTTCGAGAGACAAATGGATAATGTTGCTACATGCTCTCAACCCCCCATTAATTTGAGAATAACTTAATTTTTTTTAAATATTCAAACTGGTAAAATAATCTGTAGTTTTCTTCAATGACAACGGTATTATGACTAAAGGAAACAGAAAAGATATTTATAATATCTTATATATAATATCTTATATATCAAAACTGCCAACTTAGTGGTATTAAAAACTTATAATTCATTTTTGAGAAAGATCCTAATCTCATTCATCTTGTTATATGGACATACTTAGAAATCTCAATGTTTTTCACACTTACTACACTTCGTACACCAATAATCATTCCAACGATGAAATACTAGTTGTTTTTGAGGAATACATCTAAAATTTCAGGTCAGCGCTAAAATTTTATAAGAAGCTTGAGGAATAACTTTTAATGAGCTGCTATTGATTCAAGGAAAATTTATAAGCAGTCTTGCCAATAAGTTGAGTTTCATTTTGCAACTTTTTAGCAATCTGGAGAACAATGTATGTAACAAAAATGATGGCATTGGTATTGACGTTGCCCAATCTCCTAAATGCAAGCATGGCGTCGAACTGTTAGATATCATTAGCTTCAAAATTGAAATTAGTCAATAAATTTTTAATTTCTAATTAATTAAATTTCTAAAGCTCAAATACCATACTAAAGAACAGAATTAATGAAAATAATGTCTCTACAGGTACAATAAAAGTTATAAAGCAAATGGAATGTATGTGAAATCTAAGCTGTATTGAATTACTCTCATGACCATAAATTATGGATAAATCAGAAAATTTTTCCAGATTGAATTATTACACACATCTTCAAATATGTAATAATATGCAATTGTTGTATACCACCAAATGACACTAATGTAGCACGGAAAGAAGTGTATAAAGAATGGTGACAAAGAAGTTCGCAAGCCTCTCAACAAGAGTTTCTGTAAGCCTCTCAATGCATTCACCAAATAGTTATGACACAAAGAACCACTCAGCGACTCACCTACTTTAGGTGTATAAGGTGTCCTAATCTAATGGATAGCTGTCTATTGGCCTTGCGTGGCGACCCATTAAGCAGGGGGTACACTGTAGCCCCAAGTGTATCAATCGGCCTGTTCCAATAACCACCTGAGTAGTTATAAGTACCGGCTATAACTACTAACTAACTAATATGTTAGTCTGCAAGGGATCAAGCGAAGGGGTCACCTTTTGGGGCTCTATGTTAAGGGTGGTAGACGCCCTTAGCATGCAGAAGAATTTTACCGTCCCCAAGTTGACTGATGAGAACTAGACTCTCTCCTTCCACGCCATTTTCTAGTTAATGATTCTTCTGTTTCTGAGTACACAGGAAGCGTCTTTTCTTGTTCGAAAGGAAAATCATTTGGATTTACTAAAAATAAGAAATATAAATGCCTTTGATCTGTTATGTTCCAAATTATAAAAGAAATTACCAGAAGGGCCCAAGAGTAAGTGCTTTTTCTTTTCCTATAGAGGACACTTTTAAAAAGAAATGGTTAAGTGTCATACATCGTAGATCTGTGATTTTATCCGACGCAGCATAATAGAGTAAGCTCATTTCATTGTTTTAAATTGATGCCAAATGTTTCAAAATGAAAAATAACCTATTCTCCTTTTAGAAGTTTAAAAGTGAGACAATGTCCATTATTCGTGATTTTAATTAAGAGCGTTATAAAAAATATTTCGTGAAATGCTGTAATGCAGACAGTATTATTGCCAATAATAATTATAATATTTGCCATAATTATATTTACCTGCTTTGTTTACTATTATGTCTATAACTATGTTTACATAGTTAAACTTTACTATATACCATAACGATAAATATCTAAATGTAAAAAATAAAAACTTTCCTTACTTACAATTATATATTGTTTCATGTTATATATTTGTTACTGTATACAAATTAAACATTTAAGGAAGTCAATATTTGCAAATAATTTTCTTTGGTGTAGGTCTGTGAATTACATTTTAAAACAAATGATATAGAAAGAGAAAGTAGTCTACTTGACTGAAAGTCAGGGAAATTATTAAGTGCCCTTCTTAAATATCCGAGACTAGTCACTGGAGCAATTCCATGTCAGATGCCAAATTGTGCCTCTTACAAGTCATCTTCAAAAAGGGAAATTCCAGAAATAAAAAAAGATGAAATTATAGCAAAAATTTATAGAAAAACAGAGAAAAAAAAGAAATACGATGACACAAGAGAATTTAAAAAAATGAAGTACTGAAGCAACGCATCTCATTAGTAAATTTGAAGAAATTCCGGAATATCTTTCATAAAGAAAGCAAAATCTTATTTGTGAATATTGAATTAAGTTTTGGTCCTGAAATTGCATTGTCTGTCGCAATAAAAGATTTATTAGAGGTGTCAGCTTTCGTTGGAAAAACAAGCCTGTCAGATATTCCCCATATTTCTTCTTTACCAATAAAAGTCAAGATCAACAATTTAAATGAGATATTTGAGCCAACTGCCACAAATGAAAACAAATAATTCATTGCAGAATTTTCGATATTATTTCCCAAATTCAGGGATTCACGGATAACCCAAGAAACTTGAAACAATGTTTATTAAAGAGCAATCTGCCTTGATTATTCAAAACGGACTTTCACTGGAATGATGCTCATTATTTAATTCAACAGCTTTGCAGGCTTATAAATTTGTCAGAAAGTCTGATTATTTTGTCACCTCAAAACTACCCTAAATTTAGAAATTATTTCTAACAATAAAATAATGATAAAATATATAATTAAATGGCAGCCAATGAAAGATCTTCTAATGTTTCATATTTTTTGAAGTGTCAATAATATAGAAAATTGTTTCAATTGGTTACTTGGAGTTTAAGTCACAGCAAATATTCACAAAACCCTTTTTATATGGAGTTGTTTTAAAATTCATCAACAAAAACATTGCAAATGTAATTTTATATTCTTATATTATAATTCGGAAATTAAGTACCATATATGAAGAGGAAATGTTGAAATTTTCCAGTCACAAATATTTAGCAGCAAAAACAATTTTTAATAATTTAGTGAATGAAGAACACGTACAGGGTTATGCAGTGCCGGATTTTCACAACATGAGACCACAGGTGCTAAATTATTTTGAGGGTCCCTTCCAGATAAATTCTATTTATAAAAGGAAAGCAATATGAAGTAAGCTTATATGAGCTTTTACTTTTAACTTTGTGTTCTCTTTTTAGCAATTTCTACATTATATGTATAAATGAAACAGATGAAAAAAATAGCATAAAAGGATAAAATGACAGCTCTATTCAGTAACTATTAGGAGAAAATATTATTGTTTAAATTCCTTTGAAACTTTGAATTGTTATAAAAAGTATCAACATTCTTTGACTGAAGGATTAAGAGGTATTTTGTATTAAGAATGCAGATGATAAAAGGAAAAGAAAGAATATAAAATTTTTCTTCTAATTTTTTTTGAGTAATACTCAGAGAAATTTTAAAATATTTCTGAAAAAGTATCTTGTTGAATTAAAATTGCTTATTTAAATTTTTCTCCTACCTTTCTATTTGATGTTCTGAAAATTGCAGTTGCTCCTGGTTCATTTTTAGTAAAGATCCCTATTAAAAACAATTGAAAATTATTTCATAAACTAATTATTTATTTTAATATTATGGAGTAACTTAAATATTTTTCAATAGAAGGTAATTTTAGACAAAAAAATGGTAAAACAAGTTGAGATATTTTATTTCCTGATACCGATTAATATTTATCATTTAAATTTTTGTTCTTAATCTTTGTTCGTATTCTTTAAATTTTTGTTCTTATCTCAGTCTTGAATCTTGATATATTAGCCCAATGGAAGTTGAAGAGACAGAGTGATACAGACACCTTCTTTCCTTGGAAATAAATTTAGGAGGGTCAGCTTACATTACCCTCCTTTATTACAGATGTGAAGGAATCATTAAATTAGAAGACCTTTCCAGCTCGTAATGTACCCCTTTATACAAAGAAGAAATGCCCACATTGCCTCAGCTTCGTTTACTATCAATGCTTCTGAACACTATTTAAAAATTTTTATTGGCCACATTTTACTCAGGAAGATGAACATACCAGAGAATCAGAATTCTATATTTTATCAAGCCTTATATTTCATTGAATTATATATATATATATATATATATATATATATATATATATATATATATATATATATATATATATATACACTGAAGTGACAAAAGTCATGGGATAGCAATATGCAAATATACAGATGGCAGTAGTATCGCAGCGAACAAGTATAAATGCGCAGTTCGTTTTCCAGAGCTTTTATTTGTGTTCAAGTTATACATGTGAACAGGTTTTTCGTGATTTATGGCGGTACGACGAGAATTAACAGATTTTGAACGTGGAATGTTAGTTGGAGCTAGACGCATGGGTCATTCTATTGCGGATATCGTTAGTGAATTCAATATTCTGAGATTCACAGTATCAAGAGTGTGCCGAGAGTATGAAATTTCAGGCATCCCATCCCATCATGGACAGCGCAGTGGGCGACCACCTGCACTTAACGACCGAGACCACCGACGTCTGTGTAGAATGGTCATTGTTAATAGACACGCAACACTTCGTCAAATAACTGCAGGAATCAATGGGGGACGTATGAGGGACGTGTCCGATTGAACAGTGCGGCGAAATTTGCCTTCCTTGGGCTATGACAGCAGAAGACCGACTCGAGTGCCTTTACTGACAGCACGACATCGCCTGCAGTGACTCTCCTGGGCTCGTGAGCATATCGACTGGTCCCTAGACCAGTGGAAAACTGTGGCGTGGTCAGATGAGTCACGATTTCAGTTGTTACGAACTGATGGTAGAGTTCGAGTGTGGCGCAGACCCCACGAAGCCATGGACTGTCAGCAAGGCACTGTTCAAGCTGGTGGTGGCTGCATAATGGTGTGGGCTGTTTTTACATGGCATGGACTCTGTCTGGCATGGACTCTGGTGCAACTGAACCGATCATTGACTGGAAATTGTTATGTTCAGCTGCTTTCAGACCATTTGCAGCCATTCATGGACTTCACGTACCCACACAACGATGGGATTTTTATGGATGACAATGCGCCATGTCACCGGGCCAGAACTGTTCGCGATTGGTTTGAAGAACATTCCGGACAATTCCAGCGCATGATCTGGCCACCTAGATCGCCCGATATGAATCCCATCGATCATTTATGGGACATAGCAAATGGGACATAGCAAAAGAAAAACTTTAAAAAAAACCTCGAACTTTTTTTTTTGATAAAGGAATGAAGTTTTTACGTTAAATCATAAGACTGACAATTCTTAAATGTCCTGAAACGATCTATGATTTGATTATTGTAAATATTAACAAATCATATATAACACAAATTTGTTATACACAACAAGCATTTGATTATGACGCATTTAAGGAGATTAATATTTCAAAATTTCCGGAATGAATATGTCATTCGCTAGATTTAAATATATGCCAAGTCCCCACCCCCGAAATCTAAATAATACTTGCAGGGAAAAAAGAAATTAAAAAAATTCATAATCTAGTATGTGAGGGACAAACTAATCAATTAAAATAAAGGTACAGCAATGAAAAGGTTAAATTAGCGACTTAAATTGTCTATTATTTGGCTTTAATATATGTTGGCATTCCAATAACTGAGTTCATTTTAATAACTCCGCCATTTAGTTAACAGTATATCTTCTATTTAGAAATAAAAACCATTCGCGCCATTTTTGTTCAAACTAATAACATTTTTCACCCTTTTTTTAATATATATTTTGGTGAAAGCTATTACATGAAGTGTATTTTTTAATTCCTTTTTTTCTATATAGGAAATAAATCCTAAAAATAATGGGGGGGTTTTTTTTGTTAAATATGTTTTCAGAAAATTTGACCTGTATTAATTCAAATAGTTAAATATTCCTTATTTATATTGAATTTTTTTAAAAAATGAGAAGTCATAAACGCTTTCTTTTCTTTAGAAATATTAAATTAATAAGAAAATGGTAAACCACAAAATTAAAATTATCATTTTATTTATTATTATTATTTTCTTATGGAATATGTTCAATTTTTTTAAAAAATGCCATTCGTGTACATACAGAAAACACACAGAAGGATTTCTCTTTTAATTATTTTAAAAATGGCACTGAAAAACATTAATGATAGCTGAGATAAACTGTATTTTTAATTCTAAAAGAAACGGCATTCGTTTCTCTCGATACTTGAAAAATGTGTATAGAAGCTGATATCTTTAAAAATTCAGAAAAAGAACATCTCGATCGCATTGCGTTACGCTGACTGGTTGAACATCTCCATTATTTGTATACAACCTGCTATACCAGTTTTTCTGGATTTTCAGTGTACTACAGCTCCTCAAAACCTTCCTTCGCGATCTACAAAGGCTCTTAAGAAAAAAGGAAAAATCGAAATATAAAATGAGATCTAAAAAAACAGAAAGTAAAAAGTCTCCCACTTGTATAGAAACAAACCTGTCGAAACTTACCTTTGATTCAGCATCTGACGGAACTATTCCGAAGTTACTTCCTGGAAGGTGAAATCACCATGTCCAGTTAATGCTGACTCTAAATCTAACACCGCTCTAGGGAAGAATGAAATTCCGAATTCCGATACTTGAAGCGATATGAGCACTTCGAGTGTTTTAGACAGTGAGGACATGTAATATGACTGAATCACTTGAGGATACCCCTGGAGATACAAGGAATAAACTGATGTTACGAAAGTTATCGAAGAAAGGAGTCACTAATCTTCAATCTTGAAATTTTAAGCTGGGAGCTAATATCTCTTTCAAAGGAAAGAAACTTTTGCCTGGTATGTTATCTGGCTATTCCCAAACAATTACACTAACCAAATACAAACATTGAGAGTTTCTTTTTCATTTACTCTGTTATTACCCTGTTTTATAGTAATTTTAGGTTTTACTCTGCGTGCCTTCCTACTAACTTGCGTCAATTTTTACTGCTCTGTTGTGCATATTTCTGCTTAAAATTAGACTTTAAATAATTTTATGTCCCACCTTTAACAAGTATTTATACTTTCAATATAATCTTGCCGAGTATAGCCATATTTGACACATAATATCCTATTCTCCCTATCCATAACACAGGGGACACATGTGGATGATTTTTACATGGTAATATTATCGGCTGTCTGGAATGTGGGAGTATCCAGCTGGAAGTATTCTAGGAATTTTTAATCGCTCAAAATGCCATCTCAAAGCTTTGGCAAAGATTCTAAGTTGATGGAAATGTCAGTAGAGGTTACAGAATAGGTCGCTTCTGGGTTACAACGCCGAATGACGATCGGTATTTGGCAATAACTGCCGAAAGAAGCAGACGGGGCACAGAATCAGACTTGTCTCCTCAGCTCTCTTCAGCCACAGATACGACAGTTTCAAGGCTAACTGTGTAGAGACATTTAGGACACACTGGTTTCTACATTCACAGAGTTGTTAGATATGCTCGCTCACGACAACTCACTGCCGCCAGAGGTTAGCCTGGAGTAGGGAATATGCAATGTAGTCATCGTCACAGTGGGTTTGTGTGAAGTTTTCTGACAAGTTTAGATTTAGTTTGCCGTTTAATTAGCGTTGAACTTTCATATGTAAAACCCAGGGTACCCATTACCCCCCCAAGAGAATATCCTTGAACGACACTGTTGCAGAGGTGCGGGATTACTCTTTTCGAATGAGATTATACTGGGCTCCAAAACATATATGTATATGTTAAATGTATTCATCGAGGCATCATTATAAGTACATTTGTTTAGGTGTGCCATGAGTTCAGAATTCGTGTTTATGAATGACAATGCCGGTCCTGAAAATGAAAAAACTGTAAAGGAATGCCTTCATTCTGAGTATAATACACATATGTCATGGCCAGCATTCTGACCTGACTTGAATCCATTATTTGGGACACGCTTGGCCGATGAGTTGAAGCCTGACAACCATTTCTTAAATGTGCACCGGAACGTTAGAGAGCCTTGCTTACTGAGAAGAATAATTTTCCCCAAGATCAGCTCGATAATTTGATACTCGGCATGCCTAGGCGTTGTACGAACTATATTTCACTGTTTGGCAGACGTAAAATGTATGAACTACTATACCATGCAAGTAAAGTTAATTTTTTTTGTAATTGCTGCAGGAGCAAAAATCGTACGTTTTTTATTGTATTGTACAACCATAATCTTTTTCGTCCTTAATTTTTTTAAATAATAAATGGACTTTATGAATAAGTCGCGTTTGTTTTGTTTCTGAACCTTTATTTGTCAGAGCTGGCATTATCTTTTATTTATGGATACGAGTGCAGTATGTGAGAGTAAACTACCGAGGCCAGACCTGCGCAACAGAGAGTATTAGAAAATATATTACAAAATAAAATTAGAACAATTACCTTAATTTATCTTATCAAGATAAAAAAAAACTAATGACTATAGAATTTTAAAAAATACATTATATTGAAATAATTACATTCTAACGTTTTCTCATGCTATCGGTAATTGCAAATAAAATGAAATACCGAGAGAAATTTTAGAAAGGCTATATCGTGTCAACTTTTAACAGCAACACTGGTAGGAGAGAACTAAGAAGCTATGTGCATTAAGTGCATGACTCCGAAGTAAAGACTTTCTCTAGAGAGAACTCCTTCTGTCTGCAGTCCTGTTTGTACATCCTACTTTAGCCAACAAGTAATGAACACCAAAAAACCGAAGAGGCTATTATTACAGTGAAGCCCATTTATAGTAGTTAGGTACTACACAGCGGTACAGAATTTCTCATACTCAGCACTTTCTGTTTTATTTGAGATAATTTAACCACAAAGAAGAGATTATAATTATAAGCACAACATAAAAATCATCAAAATGTTTTTTTATTTGAATATTTCTTAGGAGAATAATAATTTGATACTTTCTGTTGAGAAACTGCTCTATTATTTGTTGCCCACCGAAGTGATGTAGATACGTAAGTATTTGAAAAAGAATTAAAGCAGTTTTGATTGTTTATAAAATACTGCGAAGAAAAAAAGGATGGAATTGAAATATATAATACTACTTAAGTAATTTCGTTTTCTAGAATCGAAAAAGGGTTGATCATTTTTTTCCAAAGTCCAAACGAGTCCAAAACTGTCGCAGAAGTTCAATATCAGGAAACTGATTAAACAGAAAGGGCGGGGAACAAAAATATTTCAACTGCATAAATACATCTAAATTAATTAAAGAATCTTCTAGAAATAAATCCAGGGAAAACTCAAAAAGATATTTATTTTATGTATTAGATTAAAAAAAGTAATATTAATCTTTATGTGAAGTACGGTGCTTGAGCTTAGCGTAATTTAAACTTTTATATTTTGCATCACTTTCTACAAACTTGAAATGTAAACGTATTTCAAAACCTGCAATTTTTATCAATCATAACTGTTAAATTATTTTAATTTTCCCTTAATATATCAAAGTATAATATTATTTATTAATTAAAACGCTTAATTAAAGAGTTATTTTTTAAATCATACTCTGTTCAAATTTTTCACCGATACTTTTAAAAAGCAATATTTTAGGTTTCAGAAAATGTATTAATTTGCAATGATTAAATCGATCGAAATAATCTAGTTCTGCTTTTTCCTTTATCTTTGGAATAATTTGAGCAAGACTCAGAAGGATATGAGTTTGATTTCATTCTTTTGAATTACTTTGGAGTACTTTAGGGATTACTTTTTCTAAACATGCTCCTTTTATATATAATTTCAAGCTTCTAAAATTTCTAAATGATTAAAAATGGGAAAAATAAAATTATTTTTAAGTTGTTGAAGTTTTTCAGGAAGAAATTTGAAGAAAAAAAATTTCAAAAAAAGGTGAAGACGAATCGATTATACTGATATGAAGATTTAAATCTAACGCTTGTTGCTTTTGCCTTTCTTATTCTACTATATATTAGTATTTAGAGTGAAATTAATTACCATTTTGATATTTATAATGCGCAGAATATAACAGAAGGTTACCAATATCGATAGATATTAAATAGCTATTGATCGATAATCAATTATCAATTGATATCGAAAAATAGCAATTCAATAGTCATATCCACAGTAATTTTGAAAAAAAAAGGAAAATTAAGTTTCCTTTTATATAATGAGTTCCAAGTTATTTTGAGAATAATATACATTTATTTAAGCGAATAATATAGAGAAATTTCATAAATATTCAATTGTTGATTTCAAAGCGTATTAATAAGCAATTAATAATAAAATAAAACAGATAATTTAAATTTAACATCCCAGAAATAAAAAAAATACATTTTCAATAATAATGTAGTTACCATAGATAAAAATACGCGAATTTTTTATATTTCAAAAAGATATCATTGAACAGTCATTGAGGTATCCATATCCCAGTCCTCAACACAATTCGCCCCTGAGTATTGGTAAAACTAGACGTAATTACGAATTGTTTCAAATGTTCAACCAACATTAAAAAAATTCTATTCATTTATTTATTTCTAGATTTCAAGTTTTGAAGTTTACTATTTGGCTTGTTGTAATAAAAAACCAAATAGATTTTGCGATTTGATATTTTCGAAATCCTCTTTTTTTCTTTTTCACCAAAAATAGACTCCATGTCAAAATTCATGTTACCTTCTTCGGGTTCTTAAAATTCAACTCAGATATAATAAAATTAACCCTATTTTGCTATTTATATTTTATATTTAACCCCTCAGAGAAAATCTACGTGTTATGATGCAGCTTGGTTAGCCGAAAAAATATATAACAAATTGGGAAAATTGTGGGTTTGAAAGAAAAAGCTCACTTAAGAAAATAGGTTATTAGTTCTATTAATTCTTTATACCTGAATAACCACCGTATTTTACTAAAAAATTTTTTTTCATTTCTTTTTTTTCCGCTTGTTCCAGCTTTGACAAAAATCAGTTATGGTGAATGTCAAAACAATTGTTTACTCTTTCTAGGTATGTTCAATCTGGGAAGGCACAACAAATGTGATGTCATTAGATGTTCTAAGAAGTCTGTTAAAGACAAACTCAGAAGCATTACAGTCCTTGGAAAAAAATATTATAATTTGCTTAGAAAACGGGAGAAAAAAAAGCACTTTGCAAGAGTCCAGCATGAAAATTGAAAAGAGCATGAAATATATCTCAGCATTTATCAAAGAAAATCCAGGTTTGTTGCCCATTGCTGCCAGAGATATATCTTATAGCATTGCCAGAACTTACATTGGTTAGTAATTTATTTCATTTTTTATTGCTTCATTATTAAAATAATAAACCGAGGTTGCAAATAAAATATTGACTGATTAACTGAAATGTACAAAGTATTTTCCCTTTTAACAAAGCAGTTAATTTTATTTCTGAATAAAATTTAAAATACATAAATTCATGCTTTAATTTTTAAATGGATTAGCAAGGTAACTTGATGTATGTCATCAATATCAAAGTGATGGTGTGTCGTTTTTCTGTTTTCTCATTCCTTTCATTAGGTTTTCGATTATGTACAGTGCGATCTTTCACTAAATACAATTTTTAGGCTTCAATTGAATACAAATTGAATCAAATATAATATTACATTTCCCAATTAAAGCCCACTTGTATAGTAAAATTCATCGAAAATATTTTTTAAGTCAGCAAAGTTCATAACAGAATCGGCATTTATGTTATCCCCACCTCCCGAGAAATGAAAAGCCACCAAAAGCCCTGAATACGATGTAAAAAATCATAATGAATGCTCATTCTAATTCGCTGATGAAAATCGAAGCAAACAATTAAAGACAAAGAATCACTTTAAAAAGAGACAGTGCCATTCACAAATTGAATAAAATTGATTCTCATGATTCCTCCTGAAATCGAATTATGAATCAGCTTGAGCTGATGAAATAAAATCTTTACACTCTATCGAAGATATTTAATCTTCTATTATATAATACTAGGGGAGGCAAAGATTAGGGGGCACATTCCGCAATGATTCGCTCAATAGAGCGGGCCCTATTCCATGAGCTGGATCAGCTTCCAGTCGGAGAGGGCAATGAGGTTGGGAAGGCATGCCCGAAAAACTAAGCGAGGAAGAGCTGCTTTCAGTCTCATTTTTTAAAGTATATAAATCAATAAAAACGGGTGATAGGTCATGTTGCAAAGCTTACAAATCATAATACGTATCTTGGTTTGCATTGGATTCTGGCAGTGAATCTTTTTACTTTTAATATTGACAAGAGATCAAATCTCTCCATATGAACTCCCCCCGGAAAGAATCTAACAGAATCTTACTTTTAAACTATTTCTCCCCTCCCTCCTGACTCATCTGAAGAAGAAACATTTGAAAAGAATGTGGCTTCATTATTAGTAGGCAGACATAACAAGAAGAGAAAGGAAAGGGCAGGGAAAGATAAAGCAAAATGTCCAAAAGGGAAAACAAGAAGGGGAAGGATGATGAAGAGTACTTTGAATTTGTATACAGATTCTGAAGAAGAAAAAATGGCTCTGCTTTAGGAGAAACGTCCACCTCAGATGATATATTATACTATAGCATATTACATTAAGATATCGCTTAAGCTATTTTGGATCAGACTACATCATTTTGAACTGCGATCAGTTGACGAGGACAGCGTCTGAGGTACTATTCCCTCTCCATACTTACCCGCCACACCATCGAAAAATTGTTTGGCCCTGATGGATTTGGTGTACACTAAGACCACTTATTCCTTCTGTGGAAGTGCCACAAGGCTACCGAGAATAATACAGTTGAAACAGAATGGGTTGATTCATTGTCTCATTTGCTAGACAGCAAAAAAGCTCTGAAAAATATCCTCTGTGCTAAAATTAACAAAACAGCTGAAATATTCAGCATTTTAGTTGATAAACATTTTAGTTAATTTGTAGCCAGAAAATGAGCTCAGCTCATTTTCTGGCTACAAATTAACTAAAATGTTTATCCACTGAATCCAAAGCTACCCCTCATTACAAATCCTTTACCTTGCTGTCAACTAAACTAAAAAAAATTCTTCTTAAATCATGCCAGTAAAATTTATATTTATCTGGCTCATCAAAGTTCTACTTTTTTTCGTCACTAAATATTGTTGACAGTCATTTATCACAATAAGACATAATTTTCTTTACCTAGTTTTAAACATCCAATTTGGTGGTGTACTTTTAAGAAAGTTTTTTCTAAGGTTTTCTCGGAAGATATTCGTTTAGATTTTATATTCTTTTTTGCGTAGGCCTTTTTTACACTAAAAATTTGAATGCAATTTGTCGCAACGACATATTTTTTCTAGGTCTTATACCTAGAATGATTGTATCTCAGCGTAGAGATATAATTCTTTGTCGACCGAATATACACATATTTAGATCACTTATCGACATTATGAAAAATTCTGTAAACACGTTTTGCAGATCTCTTTGAAATCCTGAATATATGGGTGATGAATTTTTAAGTTTAATTCCAAAACTTTGATATTCTTCTCTTTTGAACTCCCCCAAGCATTTTGTACTTCCAGGCATTTTATCGAATCTATAAAAAAGTAGATTTATCAAGAAATGTGAAGAAAGTGAAGAAATTCATTCGTTGGAAATACATTTAACTAATGATATTTTTAAGTGAAGACAGATAATGTCTGTATTAATGGGATAAACTGAATTTTAGTTTTTTAAAAAATATTTCCACGGTTTTTACTTATTTTTCAATATTTTTTACCATAAACCGTATTTCTGAAAATCCATGAAACTTATTTTAACTCAGGATGTTATTTTTGGTTTGTGCCCATATTTTTGATGTAATGAGAGCTACATGAATGCCTTCTATAAACCAAGAAAAGTATAAAAGAAAGAAAGCCCAGTAAAATTTTAAATGTTTTCTAACGGATCAATATACCTAGAACGACAAAATCACGTACATTTTCCATGAAATTCATATATATATATATATATATAATATATATATACAT